>JAVJIF010020659.1:0-73365 GCA_038442645.1 Agave tequilana
TTTTGGTTTTGGTCTTGTGGTTTGGGTTTTGGACCTTGTAAAAATAAGAGTATGACCATATGTCACTACTCTAACATGTTAAAACATTTGATAAAGTTTCTCTTGATAAAAACTTGTTTTTTCAAAAATCGGTTTTTCCAAACTTAATTTCTAAAACAAATTTCCAAAACATGTTATCTCTAAAACTAGTTGGAATAGAAATTGTTTTTGAAGCCATGAATCAAACTAAAAGTGTGTGGTGAGTGACAATCCCATAACTCTACTTCTAACATCTAGGTTTTGACAAAGATTCTAAAAGAAAAGCAAAAATACAAATCTTGGACTTTTTCATTGTCTTGATCTTGACTAGTCTTTTCTTCATGTCTTGATCCCGAAGCTTCCTAATGTGCTTAACTTGGGAATGCACATCTTTAGCGGCGTCCAAACTTGTGAGTCTGATAGTGGGCCGTCAAATCAACCTGTTTAACCTAAAATACTTTTAAACAAAATTGTTAAATCCATAACTAAATATGGTTTTGTTATCATCAAAATATCCAACAAGATATGGGGCTAATGGCCTTTGGGCCAACAAAAGTGTTAGCACCCCCACACCTATCTAATGCATTGTCCTCAATGAATGCAAATGAAAATGTAAATGCAATAAATAGGGGGAAGAGATGATGTCACCGTCTTGTGGACTCGGGCTGGCCAAGTACGAAGAGGCTAAAGGAAATGTCAAGAAGAATGTACATGGGGTAAAATATAAAACATTTTTTTTATGTTTGTTGTGGTTAGGTGTATGATGAGCAAAAGAGTCAGCACACTATCCTGGAATCATCGGCTCAGTGGTCAAGAAGAGCTTCAGTCTTTGCCCATTCACTTTAAATTCCGTGTTGTTTTTAGGATCTGCGATAAGCACGGCACCGTGTGGGAAAACAGTGCGCACAATGAATGGTCCCGACCAACGAGTTTTAGTTTCCCCACAAAAATATGAAGCCTAGAATTGTACAGCAGAACCCTATCTCCCGGGGCAAAGTTTTTCCAGGTTATGAATTGGTCATGGAAAAGTTTGGTCCTGCTCTTGGTGATTCGTGCATTCTCATAAGCTTCATTCCGTATCTCCTCTAATTCAGAAATCTGTAGTTTCCTAAGTTCACCGGCTTTGGTCAGGTCAAAGTGAGTTGCTTAATTGCCCAGAGGGCCCGGTGTTCTAACTCTACTGGCAGATAACAGGCTTTGTCAAACACGATTCTATAAGGAGACATCCCCAGAACTGTCTTAAATGCGGTACGGTAAGCCCACAATGCATCATTGAGCTTAACCGACCAATCCTTTCGGTTTTGTCCAACAGTCTTTTCCAGAATGAGCTTGATCTGTCGGTTGGTGACTTCAACCTGCCCTTTTGTCTGGGGATGATACGGTGTCGATAACTTGTGATTGATGGAATATTTTCGCATCAGAGCTTCAAAACTCTGTTGCAGAAATGTGATCCGTTATCACTAATTATTGCTCAAGGGGTGCCAAACCGGGAGAAGATGTTTTGTTTGAGAAATTTGACAACCACTTTGTTGTCATTCGTCTTGGTTGGCACAGCTTCTACCCACTTAGAGACATAATCGACAGCAACCAAAATGAATTGGTTGCCGAAGGAGTTGGGAATGGCCCCATGAAATCAATACCCCAAACATCAAAAATTTCAACTTTAAGGATTGGGTTCAGGAGCATCATGTCTCTTCTAGAAATTTTTCCGATCTTCTGACAGTTTGCACATGACTTGCAAAAATGATATGAGTCTTTGAACAAAGTGGGCCAGTAGAACCCACTTTGTAGAACCTTCTCTGCAGTCTTGCGGGGACCGAAGTGTCCTCCGCATGCAAGGTCATGGCAAAAGCTGAGCACACTCCTCTGTTCCTCCTCAGGTATGCATCGTCTAATTATTTGATCTGGACAATACTTAAAAAGATACGGTTCTTTCCAGAAGAAGTACCGTACTGGGCAAAGAAGCGGTCTTGGTCTTACTTTGTCCAGTCAGTAGGTAATTGTCCCATGACTAGGTAATTAACGATGTCAGCATACCAGGGTTCCCTAAGAATGGCTAGGATGTGCTCGTCTGGGAAATTCTCGTTGATCGGGGCTGGGATGGTTGGCGCATTTGAAATTCATGAGAGATGATCAGCAACCACATTTTTGATACCTCTTTATCCCGGATTTCTAAGTCAAATTCTTGAAGCAAAAGGATCCACCGAATCAGTCGGGCTTTGCTTCCTTCTTGGTCATGAGGTATTTAAGAGCCGAGTGATCTGTGAAAATCACCGTTTTCGAACCTAACAAGTAGGACTGGAACTTTTCTAACGCAAAGACAACAGCCAAGAATTCCTTCTCAGTCGTTGTATAATTCTGTTGGGCGTCATTCAAGTCCTACTCGAATAGTAAATCACGTGCTGCCTATTATCGATGCGCTGTCCTAGAACAGCGCCAATAGCAGAATCAGATGCATCACACATAATTTTAAATGGCTGGGCCCAATTAAGAGCAGAAATGATAGGTGCAGAAATCAGTTCTTGCTTAAGCTTCCCCCATGATTTGAAACATTCATCATTGAAATCAAAGGGCACGTCCTTAGCGAGCAGGTTGGTTAAGGGCCTCGCGATTTTGCTAAAGTCCTTAATGAACCGTCGGTAGAACTCAGCATGCCCTAAAAAGGATCTAATATCCTTGATGCTTTTGAGTGGTGGAAGCTTAGCAATCACTTCTACCTTAGCCTTATCGACTTCTATGCCTCTCCTCGAAATCTCATGGCCCAAGACAATCCCTTGTCTCACCATAAAGTGACATTTTTCCCAGTTTAGAGTTAGGTTCTTCTCAATGCATCTTTGTAGCACTAACTCTAAGTGATGAAGACATTGATTAAATGAATCTCCGTAGATGGAGAAGTCATCCATGAAAATCTCCAGAAAACGTTCCACCATATCAGAGAACAAACTAAGCATGCACCGTTGGAACGTTGCAGGAACATTGCACAATCCAAAAGGCATGCGCCTATAAGCAAAGGTTCCGAACGGGCAGGTGAACGTCGTCTTTTCTTGGTCTTCTGCAGCAATGGGGATTTGATTGTATCCCGAGTACCCATCCAGAAAGCAGTAGTACTCATGTCCAGCCAAACGCTCAAGCATTTGGTCGATGAAGGGTAGCGGGAAGTGGTCTTTACGGGTAGCAGCATTCAACTTTCTGTAGTCGATACAAACACGAACCTTGGTAGGCAGTCGTGTTTGTACCAACTCTTTTTCCTCATTTTCTACTACCGTAAAGCCAGCCTTCTTTGGGACCGCATGAACAGGGCTAACCCATTGGCTATCAAAAATGGGATAAATGATCCCATTATCTAATAGTTTCAGAATTTCAGCCTTCACTGCCCCTTGCATGAGAGGGTTAAGCCTGCGTTGTGGGTCTCTCCTAGGGGTTGCTTCATCGACTAAATGAATCCTATGTTGCACTATTGCTGGACTTATTCCCTTGATGTCCTTCATTGTCCATCCAATGGCTTCCCTATGTCTTTTCAAAATAGACATTAAGTTGTCCTCTTGTTGCTCAGTCAGGTGGGATGCTATGATGACTGGCAAGGTGTCCTTTCCGCCCAGGTAGGCGTACTTGAGATGTTCAGGCAGGGCTTTCAGCTCTGGAGAAGGTGTTGCTTCATTGGGGGGAATCTCTGGGCTTTCTATCCTAAGATGGGGTACACTGGGGCTTGATGCCCAATCCACTGCTGAATCCACGATCTGGTCTAGATTAAGATCCTCAGCCTCCAGATCAAACTCTGCCTTAGCTTCTATCTCCATGCATTCCTCATGCTCACTGGTCAGGTTTTCAATAGAATTGACCTCGAATGTCTGATCATTGACATCCCTAGGTTGTCTTCCAAGATTGAAAACATTGACTTCCTTCGTCATGTCTCCGAAAGTTAATCGCATGGACCCGTTCCTACAGTTGATTATGGCATTTGCTGTAGCTAGGAATGGGCGCCCTAAGATGACGGGAGTTTGAGACCTAAGATTGGACACAAGTTGGGTCTCAAGCACAATGAAGTCAACGGGGTAAATGAAATCTCCGACCCGGATGAGGACATCTGTGATTTCCCCCTTTGGGATCTTCACAGATCGGTCAGGTAGCTGAATGGTGACTCGAGTTGGGCTTAGCTCACCCAACCCAAGTTGCTGGTATACAGAGAGAGGTAGCAAGTTGATACTTGCTCCAGGTCAAGAAGCGCTCTACTGATTTCAGTCTGTCCTATGGTGCAGGAAATGGTGGGACATCCGAGATCCTTGTATTTCACCGGAATGGGACCAGACAGAATTTCGCTTATGTTAGTGGCCAAGAATACTTTCTTGGGCACATTGGTCTTTCTCTTCTTAGTACACATATCCTTCAGAAATTTGGCATAAGCCGGGACTTGTTGGATAGCGTCTAGAAGTGACACATTTAACTTAACCTGGTTGAACATCTCTAGCATTTTCTCCATGTGCATATTATTATTATTCCTAAGCCTATTGGGAAAGGGTGCTACAGGCTTGTGAACTTGTTCAGCAGCTTTGTCCTCGTCAGATGTCTGTGGAGCGGATTGGGAGGAACTAGCAGAGGTGGAGGCTTGAGTGGGATCAGGATGGACTGGACTCTTCTGCTGGTAGACCTGGTTGTTTACCTTCTTTCCAGATCTCAGTGTGTGAACAGCATTACATTGGTTAATTGATGGATCCTGGACTTCATATGCTTGGTTGGAGGTTTTTGGGTTAACTAATGGCTGACTAGGCAAAGTACCCTTAGGTCTTTCACTTAGGGAGCTAGCTCACTGGCTCATCTGCAATTCCAACCTTGATATGGCCTGTGAATGACTATTCAGAGTTGTCCCTGGTTCTGCATGAAAGCAGCCTGGGACTTAATGAAAGCCTCTATGCTCTCCTCCAATTTACTGATTTTCTTTTCCATTGGAGAGCCTTGGGAGGATGAAGATGGGGCTTGACTGGGAAAAGGTGGTGGAGGAGCAGGGTGGTGAAAGTTGTTGGAAAAATTAGGCCTGGGAGGATTGTTTTGGGCCAGGAGAAATTTGGGTGATTCCTCCAGCCGGGATTGTAGGTCTGCGAGTAGGGGTTGTGAGGCGGCCGTGAGTAAGCCGCGTTCATGTGTTCCGCTTGCATTTGTTGGGCATGGAAAACAGGGCACTCTTCAAAGACATGGTTTGGTGCCTGACAATATGAACAACCCGGATTGTGAATCGGTTGTGGGTTGATCTGGTTGACACTAGCAGGCTCTTTTGTTTCCAGAGCCTCTATCCTTCTCATCAGGGTAGTAATCTTAGCCTCGGCAGCTATGGATGATTCTAGGGATAGGAGCTCTCCTCTTGAAGCTATAGATTGTGAATTCCTAGGTTTTTCGAGGCTGGCTCCCATTGCAGGGTTTTTTCCGCTAAATCCTCAAACAAATCCCAACCCTGATTCTCATCCTTCTGCAAGAACCCTCCCTGACACATCATTTCTAACAGGGTCTTAGTCTGATAATCTAGACCATCGTAGAGAATCTGGCACTGACGCCATTTCTCCACGCCATGATGAGGGCACTGAGCGAGGAGATCTTTGAATCGCTCAAAGTATCTCCAAAATGGTTCGCTCGGGTCTTGCTTAAACTACATGATGTTCTTCCTAATGAGGGCAGTTTTATGAATTGGGTAAAATTTCTTCAAGAAAGCCTTGAGAAATCATCCCACGTCGTGACTGAATCTGCTGCCAAACTGTACAACAACTTCTTAGCTAGGTCCTTTAGGGAAAAAGGGATGAAACGTAACCTAACGGCATCGTCTCCTAGCTGGGGTATTCGCATCATAAGGCATACTTCTTCAAATTCCCTAACAAAGAAGTATGCATCCTCTGATTCTAAACCATGAAATTTGGGAAGAGTGTTAATGAATTGGGCTTTAACTCAAAGTTATTTCCGTTTGCTTCAGAAAGTTTTATGCAAGATGGAAGCGAGGTTCTGATCGGTAAAATCTATCCTGAAGTGACGCCATCACCGGTTCTGGATGCAAAGGTAGAGAAGTGTTTCTTGTTAATCTGGAAGTTGAAGGATCTCTCACCCACTCTTGCATTCAGCACACCACAACCAACGTGAAAACAGCAAACAATCAAAAGAATAAAAAACAAACAAAAGAAATCAAAAACAACCACACGCCTTAGTCTAAGGTACCTGGACCTAGACGACTCCTAACCGGTCGATTCTCCGGGGAAGGTTGTTGCAGGAACTCGACTACAAGCTAATCGGCCAGGAAAGGGCAAAGCTCGGGGGGAGGTATCCGGGCGGAGCCACGGGCCTAATTATGCAAACCACGGAGCTTTCGAGGCTTTACCTCTCAATCCACTTTCCTTAGACACCGATTTTGCAGGAGTATAGTTCTTACATTTCTAACCTAGGTTAATCTCTTAGTTAGTCCGAGATGTCCCTAGGGTCAACGTCTACTGATTTTTAGACAAGGCTTGGGAAAAGTGAGTGCACTTGGAGATGATTTTTGGGCTAAGGAAGGGTGATGAAATCCCCACCTTATCTTGTTTATTTGGGTTTTGCCCTTAAAGTCAATTGTGCAAGTGTACAGTTTATTCACAACAAGGTAACACTCAAAGAGGTAAATCACTTCAGAATGTTGGTCCTATTCTATATGAATGCACACGTACCTTGTTTCCAGCACTCTTCAACAGAAATTGAAATGAATTGAAATAGACACGTGCCCTAAATGCAAAAGTCTAATCCATTTTCAATTAAGCAACATAAATTTCTGTTGAATTTATTACACATGCATATGGTGAAGCATCCAAGGAAACTAGAAATTTTGAAAGCACTTTTTTTTTTAGCGGCGCTCGACAACCCTGCAAACGAGTTTGTTAGTACTTCAATCGGAAAACTCGCTTTTACACGAATCTTTTCGAGGGCAAATGAATCCTCGCGCAATGTCCTTGGCCACCTCT
This sequence comes from Agave tequilana, assembly GCA_038442645.1. Classification (NCBI taxonomy): domain Eukaryota; kingdom Viridiplantae; phylum Streptophyta; class Magnoliopsida; order Asparagales; family Asparagaceae; genus Agave; species Agave tequilana. The sequence goes on from JAVJIF010020659.1 coordinate 6,984, forward strand.
TTTGCTTCCCGTTATGGTGAGCTTCTTGGTTCTTCTCCTACACACAAAAACAAAGAACAATCTTTAGTAGTGAACAATAAAGCCGTTCCCTGCCCGACAATGGCTCCAAAATTTGATCGGCAAAAAGCAAGTACTAAAATATGAGAAGGAAGTGTGGGTCGAAGTTACTGCTTTTGCGATTCTTTCGTAGTAGCGAAGTGGCTATACGGGTCGTATCCACAAGGAGGGAGAGCAATGGAAGCTTGATGCGGCTTTTATGTTCAAGAAAAGAGAATGTTCTTTGTTTCCAAATAAAGAATTTAAAAGTGAAAACAAGTTGTTTCAAGGATTGTTGGAAAATGTTTTGGTAGTTTGTAAAAGTGGATTTTTCTTAGTTGTAAAAACGCATGGCTAACCTTCTACTAATTGCTCCCACTAATCCCTAACTTCTTGAAGATGTGCCTCACGATGGATCATAGGCAAGCTTACCCCTGATGCAATGGAACTATTCACGTGGAAATCGAGTGAAAGTTCTTCCTATAACTTTGCTTTACACGGCAAAAACTCGGACATTCCCATATCAAGATCCATTAGAAGGCAAGAATACGGGAAGACACGAGTGCACTAATGGTATCGGCAAAGTTAAAAGGAAAGTCTCTAACTTACAACAACAAGCAAAGTACAAAACTTATAGATCATCAAAACTATTTAAGTATGAAATATAAGAAGGAAAATACTTGTAGGTAAGTTAGAGTTAGAACCCTCGTCTTAAGATGTCATAGCTCTCGTTTGCACAAGGCTTGTTGACACTATTGACTCATGCGGGTTATCGATTAAGCAGTTAAAGATTAGTGGGTTAGTAGTTAGTTAGCCATGCTATGGAGGAGTTAGTTACACATGATAAAGAAAAGAACAACAAAAGAAAAGAGATAAAGAGAAGGAGTTACACTAAAGCAAGAATGTAAAGCAAATGCAAGGACAAGTAAATGGAAAGAAGGAAGAGAAGTAGTACTTGTATTTATCTTGTCACCCTTCCAAATACAACTGTAGGCTGTCTAAAAATCACCAAGACAAGCCACCAAAACACAGAGATCCAAGATCCAGGCGCAAGGCTAAATGTGACAATCAAGACGCGAGAGATAGCCCGCGTCTCAGCATCAAGGCGCGTCAGCCCGAAGCCCGCGTCTCAGCATCAAGACGCGAGAGATAGCCCGCGTCTCAGCATCAAGGCGCGTCAGCCCGAAGCCCGCGTCTCAGCATCAAGGCGCGTCAGCCCGAAGCCCGCGTCTCAGCATCAAGGCGCGTCAGCCCGAAGCCCGCGTCTCAGCATCAAGGCGCGTCAGCCCGAAGCCCGCGTCTCAGCATCAAGGCGCGTCAGCCCGAAGCCCGCGTCTCAGCATCAAGGCGCGTCAGCCCGAAGCCCGCGCCTCAGCATCAAGACGCGTCGGATCGACACCCACGTCTCGGTTGCAACTACCCCGATTATGGCGCCATCCGCCGCCCATATAGCGGGGAAGTTGGCCCTCATCGTGGAGCACTTTTAGGGGCACGATCACCCCTAAAAACCCTATAAATAGTCCCGTCACTATCGAAGAGAGGACAATTGACGACGAGAAAGAAAAAAGACGACAATCAAAGGAGAGATCAACGACAGAGAGAGAGAAAACCCTTCAGCGAGCTTACTGAGTACTAGCCGCTCTTCGCCTACCTCCTCCTCTAGAGTTTTGGTAGACGGAGCTGAGTTACTCCCTCTACCGACCGAAGAGAAGATCCCCGACGGTCCGAACAGTCATCCGGTCAACGGAGAACAAGATTCACTCTCCACCGCCACACGAAGAACCCAGCACTAAACAAAGGGGGAATTCAAGATTCAATATTCCCCCTCCCTTGTAACCGGAAGATTAAGCCGGCTGTAATCTTTTCCATCTGATTCCAGGAAGCGTTACACCAGCCAACCCCTCTCCGTGTCAAACAAGAGATGGCGACTCCGCTGGGGAATACTTTCGTCACTGACGAACAGATCGTGGCGCAGGATGATGTTCTCCGTAAGGGGAAGATGGTCGAAACACTCGTTGTCGAGTTCGACCAGGCGAAGTATGAAGAGTTCCTCTCTTCTGGCTCCAAGAGCCCAAAGACCCGCGTCTGCCGCAGGGTCTCAACTGAGAAGCTACCCGAAGCCCAATCTGAGGCTCTGCCGGGTGCCGATGCCCACTGTGCCGAGACAAGTTCGCGCGCCAACGCCTCCCAGAAGGCCCGCGTGACCTCAGGCACTGCTGTTGCGATCAACCGCGTCGCACAGAACACACGCGCCAACGCCTCCCAGAAGGCCCGCGTGGTTCCAGGCACCACTGCTGCTGCGATCAACTGCGTCGCACAGAATACCCGCGTCAATGTCTCTCAGGAGACCCGCGTGGCAAACACCCCTGGTTCTACAAACCAGGAAGTTGTTGGCTTCTCTCTTCCTCCACGGCGCAATCGGAATGCCGAGCGTCGACAGAGAAGACGCGCGCGTCAACACTCAGTTGGAACCGTTGGTTTTCTGACTGGGGTTGGACGCAGCGTACGATCCGATGCCTTGCCCGCACCTCGTCCAGTGCGAGAGATCCGCGTTTGGCGACCCAAACGCGAGACTCCCAAGTTGAGCCTTCTGAAGACCAACTTGCCAAACGCCAAAGCGAAGCTTCTGCGTCTCGTCAAACGCAGGAAGCACGCGCCCATAGGCGTGGGGCCCAGCAGCCCACTCTCTCCCAAGTCTCCCTGCTCCAACGCAGCAGACAGTAACGCGAAAGTCGCGTCTTATATCAACAGAGACGCCAGACGCGCGTGACGCAGCCGCGACGCGACAGCCGCGTTTCTAAAACCTGTGTCCAGACAGCACAGCGCATGACTTCCTCCCGTCTTCCACGTCGCGAGGCTAGTCTATTTAATCCCTCTCCCATGGATCTGAGGGATTATTTGACAAGGAAAAGGAGTGCCAATCAGGCCACTTCTCCATGCTGCTGTCAACAGCTCATCCAGATGCTCTCTGGATGCCATTGCGAGTCAGGCGTGCACCAGCCGTCTTTAATTCGACAGCTGACCCTGATTCCCCCGTCGGCCAAAAGAAGACGCTCCCACAGGAGGAGAACCTTCTCAGATGTTGATACCCGGAGCTTACTGCAAACATGACTAGCAGAAGCAAGGGAAAACAACTAATGGTCAACTCAGAGGAATCTGACTCTGAACCGGAGGGGTATATCAACACACTCGCACCCGGACAGGGGCCATTCCCCCAATTGACTATAATGCCTTAGCCCGCGGCATTAGAATGGGTGGTTCTCACTCCGCTATAGTGGAGTCGCAGGCTTCAAACTCTTCCGTCGAGAAGGAGGATTCCGCCTACATGGCCGACACTCCTGAGGAGACGACCAGGCGTTTAGAACAGACGCAGAAGCACCAGATGGATATAATCGCCTCTCAACAGAGATCCATTGACTCCCTTAAGCATATGCTTGAGAAATTGCTTGAAGAAAGAGCGAGATCTCCTCCTAGACGACCGAAGGGGAAAGGGAGAAAGGGAGGAAGCCCACCCTCCGAATCTTCTGACGAGACACGACGATCTACCTCGGATGTGTCCAAGCCCTCGTCGCAGGCAAGAAGCGACCAAGACCAGGAGAAGACTCATGCTAAGAGGGTGAGTCAGTTGGAACGACGCCTCGAGGCCCTTGCCAATCGCAAGGACCTCCAAGAAGCAGGAGTGGTCCGGCCCTATCCGGCTGAGTGGGACTTAGTTCCATACCCTCCTAAGTTCAAGGCTCCAACCCTCCAAGCATTCGACGGGAAGGGGTCACCCAACCAGCACATCTACTACTTCAAATCCCAGACCGGGAATGTGGTAGATAATGACGCCATCCTGGCGCGACTGTTCATCGGCACCCTGAAAGGGTTGGCTTTTGAGTGGTTTATGAAGCTCCCGGAGGGTTCTATCAAGAACTGGGGGGATCTAGAGAAGCTGTTCTTGACACGCTTCTTCGAAGACGACTCCGAAGTCACAATGCCTACCCTTTAGCTACAAAACAGCGAAAGGGAGAGTCCGTCAAGTCTTTCGTAGAAAGATTTCGGAACATGGCGCTCCGATGTCCAAGCGGCATGACCCAGGCCACCCTGGTGGAAACATGTCGCCATAATCTCCAAACCTCACTCCTTGCTCAAATAGGAGTTGCTGAAAGCCGCACCTGGAAACAATTAGTCCAGCAAGGTGAACAGGCTGAGGAGATTGTCGCCCGCGTCAGAGCGGAAGAAGGCAAGCCCAGGCCAGAGAGGTCGACAAGGCGTGCACCAGACACCTCCCTCCAGACGAAGCGGAAGGATAATTTGGCGACGGAGACCAAATCTCCCACCAAACCTCAAACAGGCAGGGCAAGTGGCTCTTCAAGCCAGCCACGCCCCAACAAGCAGTATTCCTTCAAGGAGGAACACGTCGATTCGCTCTTCAAGCTACTCAACAAAAGCAATCGACTGAAGCTCCCTGAAATTAGGCGCCCGGAGGAAGTCGGCAAGACCGACAATCCCACCTACTGCTTATACCACAGGATGCTCGGACATCCTACCAAAGCTGCTACGTCTTTAAGGACATCCTTCAAGCTCTGATTGACGCGGAGGTATTAAAACTCCGACCGGAGCAGAAGAAGATGACGGCCAACATGACGTCGATTCTCCAGTTTGGGACACGACCCCCGACACCCGTGGGGGTGATCTCTGTCCCGAAAGGAGAACTGAGGGTGGTCAACACAGACCCTCATCAGCAGCGGGAGAAAGGCTTGGTACCCGTCCCTACACCTCGAGGGGAAATCATGTGGGTCCACCCTGACCTCGTCAACGAGCAACAATGGACGACTGTGACCAACAGGAAGTCCAAAGGCAAAGGGAAGGCTTCATCTTGCCATGTGATATGCGCTTCCTCCCGAGAAGCAGATACTGATGTTCCCTCGCTGACTGACTCGGAAGAGGAGACAATAGTCCTGGCCGCGGAACCTAACCCACCAACGGCAGGAACCCGTTCGGGGCAGGCATACCTGAAACAGTATGGCGAGACAGCAATAGCTCCTCCACAACCAGCTGCAGAGCCAGCAAAGCCCTCCTCTAAACAGCCTGGGGAGAAACAGAAAGAAACTCGGTTTTCTCGAGTTCTTGCGAAAGGTGTAACGGAAGGATCCTCGACACCTTACAGTTTTGATGTCTTGGCTCAATTAGCCAACATCCCGGCACGCATTACTTTGTATGAGCTCCTGAGGCTATCAAAGTCAACCAGAGAGGCTCTACAAGAAGCTTTGGCAAATGCTGAGGTCTTTATGACCCGCGTGCCAAGGGAGGAAGATGTAGAGGATTGCCTCCACACCTCCCCAAATGCTCCCTGCATCACCTTCACAACAGATGACATGCAGGTTAAAGGGAAGCATGACCGACCCCTATACTTCACAGGGTATATTGGGTCATCCGAGGTGAACCGCATCCAGGTAGACCCAGGGTCTGCGCTAAGCATCATACCTCGCCGGGTTATGCAGTTTCTAGGCATTCCTACCCATCGTCTGAGCCCCACCCAGACGACTATTTACGGGTTCAATGCCAACAGCTCCCGCCCAATGGGGAAGATCAAGCTCAAATGCCAGATCGGGAGCCTCAAGTCAGAAGTGACGTGTTACGTCATTGACGCGGACACTTCCTACAACCTGTTGCTGGGACGACCATGGATTCACCGCAATTCCATCGTTCCCTCTACTCTCCACCAAGTCATGAAATACATTGACGAGAGTGGACAGGTCCGAACGTTGATTGCCGAAAGGCATCCGTTTAAAGGGGTTGAAAATTATTTCACGGACTCCCTCTTATATCAGGATCCGGAGGAGACTAATGAATCCCCACAACCAGAGGAGCCAGACTCTGGTAATGAAGCTGACATTGAGCCGGAGAAAGAAGAGTGCCTGTGGGAGTTGGAACCACTTGTAAAGAGCACTAATAAGCTCGATGTTGATACCACCGACGATGCAGGCGGTTGGTATATTAATGAAGACTTAGATTTCGCGTATTTCCCTGCGTGTGAGTCTGATTCAATACCGTCGGATACTAGTACCGACGTAGATGAGGATGTCTGGTCGGCAATGGACGCTTTGACATCATTGCATGTACCAATAAAATCATCCTTCGGGACGTACCAGGATAATGGAGACGCGCAAGAGTCCGTATTCATGGTTCCAGCCAGACGAAAAGGCCAAAGACCAATACTTTTGGGCGAATCGCGTCTGAACCAATGCCCACGAAGAATCGGAAGGCCTGGTTGAACTTCGGAAAAGGAAGAAGAACACTGCTTCGATCCTTTGTACCAAAAGGGAAAACCCCTGATTACTATCATCAGACGCGCCGGGGGTTGGGCTATATATCAACTCCAGTGCCATCAGCCTCTGATTCGGAGAGACTGTCAAGTCATGACTGCTCATCAGACACGTCGTTGTGGGAATCAGATGTCAGTGTCGGCAACATCTTCAAAGGGTTTTCAGTAAACATGGTTTCGACAAGCCATCTGGAGGATGAAGATGAAGAAATGATCCAATCTGATACAGACCCTTGGATCAAACATTTGAATGCTCTTTGGGATATCCGCTTTGAACAGCGTGAGCCACCCACAGAAGACAAGGTTATTCAAGTCAACCTAGGAGATGAAGCCAATCCTAAACCCATCTTCATAAGTGACGGCCTGTCACCTTCGGAGAAGAAGGATCTTATATCTCTTGTACAAGAGTATATAGACGTCTTCGCCTGGAATTACGAGGACATGCCTGGACTTGATCCTCAAGTGGCTATGCACCGCCTCAACATCAATCCGGATGTAAAACCTGTCAAACAACAGCAGCGACGGTTCCGTCCCGAAATAATGGAGGCAATCCAATCAGAAGTCAGGAAGCTTATTGACTCCGGCTTTATCAGGGAGGAACAGCATCCCGATTGGGTAGCCAACATCGTACCCGTTGCCAAGAAGAACGGGAAGATCCGGATCTGCATCGACTTCCGCGATCTAAACGAGGCCTGCCCCAAAGACGAATTCCCATTGCCAATCACGGATGTCATGATTGACAACACTTGTGGATTCGAGCGAATGTCCTTTATGGACGGATTCTCAGGATACAATCAAATCAAGATGTATCCCGATGACGAAAAGCACACCTCCTTCAGGACACCTCTAGGGGTATATTGCTACACCGTCATGCCCTTCGGTCTAAAGAATGCGGGGGCAACCTACCAAAGGGCCATGAATGCCATTTTCCATCAGCAGATACGCAAAACGGTGGAATGTTATGTCGACGACATCGCGGTGAAAAGTCGCATTAAAGGAGATCACATAGCTGATCTGAAGGTGGTCTTCGACAGCATGCGGGCTCATCAATTGAAGATGAACCCCACCAAGTCCTTCCTGGGGGTAGCCAGTGGCAAATTCCTAGGGTTTGTTGTGACTTCCACAGGAATCCATTTGGATCCAGAGAAAGTCCGCGCTATCCAAGAGATGCAACCCCCCAGAAGCCTCAAGGAGCTCAGGGGATTACAAGGACGATTGGCGTACATCCGCAGGTTCATATCAAACCTTTCCGGGAGATGCCAACCCTTCGCCAAGCTGATGAAAAAGGGCGTTTCATTCATTTGGGACGACGCTTGTCAAAAAGCATTTGAGGAGATCAAACACTACCTCACCCAACCACCAGTCCTTGCAGCTCCGGTGTCCGGAAAGCCTTTCCTGGTGTACGTCCGAGCAATGGATCATTCTTTGGGAGCTCTACTAGCTCAAAATGATGAACAAGGACGAGAACAGGCAATCTACTATCTGAGTAGAACAATGATCGGAGCCGAACATCGGTACAACCCGATCGAGAAGGAATGTTTGGCACTAGTGTTCGCCATTCAGAAAATGCGACACTATCTGGTAGGCCAGACTATAAATGTCATATCAAAAGTCAACCCTCTGAGGTTACTTATGACAAAGCCTTCTTCACTAAATGGCCGGCTGGCAAAATGGGCTATATTGTTATCCCAATATGAGATGCACTTTTTACCCCAGAAGGCCATTAAAGGACAAGCGGTGGCGGACTTCCTAGCTGAGCACCCAGATCCAAGGGCAGCCAAACTCTATGAGGATCTCCCAGATGAGGCCGCCGAAGTCTACCTGACTCAGACATCGTTCGAAAGTCAAGTATGGCAACTTTTCTTCGACGGTGCATCAAGGACAAGCCCGAAGGGACACATAGTAGCGGGGGTAGGAGTAGTACTCGTCTCCCCACAAAATTATGTGATTCCCCGAGCTATCTCGTTAACCGAACCCTGCTCCAACAATGTGGCGGAATACAACGCTCTTTTGATTGGGATGCAATTCGCCGATGAGATTGGCGTTAAAAATCTCGAGGCTTACGGTGACTCTAAACTCATCGTCAGCCAGTTCGCGGAGAGTACGAGGCCAGACATGAAGATCTAGTACCCTACTACAACGCGACAATTCACATGGCCGAAAGGTTTTCAAACTTCTACATCGACCATGTACCGCGCAGGCAAAATGCACATGCGGATGCACTCGCATCCCTCGCTGCTTCCTTAGCTCTTCCAGCTGGAGCAATGGAGAAAGTATTCGTCTATAGCCACGACCTATACTGTCCAAAAATTCCCCTCCGAGACTACCAGAGGTCAACGGGAGATCGTCGCGGTAAGGAAACACTTGAAGTGTCGACCAATCCAGAGCTTAAAGACTGGCGATTCCCCTACATTGATTTTGTCTTGTACGGTATCTTGCCCGAAGACACCAGGGAGGCGGCTGCCATCCGAAGGAAAGCCTCCAAATTCTACTACAATGCGATTTCGCGAACATTGTATCGTAGATCGCATGACGGGATCCTGCTCCGGTGCCTCTCATCAAAAGAAGCCCACGAAGTGTTGAAAGAAGCCCACGATGGTACGTGTGGAGCTCATCAACCTGGCCCGAAGCTGGCAAACCGACTCCAAAGATTGGGTTACTACTGGCCCAAGATGGTTGCCGATGCTGTTGCCTATGCCAAAAGATGTCACGCCTGTCAAATACATGGCGATTTCATCCATCAAGCACCAGGATACCTCCACTCTACGACCTCTACCTGGCCGTTCGAATGTGGGGGATGGACGTGGTTGGTCCTATCAGCCCACCATCATTAAAGGGACATCGGTTCATCCTAACGATAACCGATTACTTCTCAAAGTGGGCCGAAGCTATCCCTTTGAAGGAGGTAAAATCATCTAACGTGATCAAGTTCGTGAAACATCACGTTATTTACCGCTTCGGTGTGCCTCGGCGGATTGTCCATGACAATGGACCCCAGTTCATCAGCCAGGCTTTTCAGAGATTCTGCGCCAAGTTCAGAATCCAGAGTGTGTCATCAACGGCATACTATCCGCCCGCTAACGGCCTCGCAGAAGCTTTCAATAAGACTATTGGCAAGCTTCTCAAGAAATTCGTCTCGAAAAGTCAACGAGACTGGGACGATAAGTTGGGCGAATGCTTATGGGCCTATCGCACGACTGTGCGAACCCCAACTAAAGCCACGCCATTTTCCTTGGTGTACGGATGCGAAGCCGTCCTTCCACTGGAAATCCAAATTCCATCTCTTCGCGTCGCCTTGACAGCGGAGATGACAACAGAGGAGAAGCATCGACAGCGACTCCAAGAGTTGGAAGCCTTGGACGACAAGCGTCTGCAGGCCCAACAACAAATCGAGCTTTATCAAGCTCGTATCACCAGAGCCTTCAACAAGAAAGTCAAATCGCGAACTTTCAGGAAAGGCGACCTCGTCTTAGCCGTCCGAAGACCCATGGTCATGACACACAAGACGAAAGGAAAATTCCACCCAAATGGGAAGGACCGTTTGTGGTAGAGTCAGTCTACTCAAATGGATCGTATCGCCTCATAACCTCAAATGGCGATACACTCATGATGCCAATCAATGGCAAATTCCTGAAGAAATACTATCCCTAGATGGCATTCTTCCACCGATCAAGTTAAAAATACACCTCTGATCAAAAAAAAACATCCAACGCCTCCGACGGCTAAGGATAGAGGAAAATGTTGGCTTTTAAGCCCAATATAAGTCTTCGACAACTTATCATGCTGAGGGGAATAGCATGGCTAGCCCAACCCAAACGGTAGTTGGTAAAGGCACCTCAAATCCGTTGATAGCTGAGGGTTTGCTAAAAATCCTGCCGATCAAGTTAAAAAATACACCTCTGATCAAAAACATCCAACGCCTCCGACGGCTAAGGATAGAGGAAAATGTTGGCTTTTAAGCCCAACATAAGTCCTCGACAACTTATCATGCTGAGGGGAATAGCATGGCTAGCCCAACCCAAACGGTAGTTGGTAAAGGCACCTCAAATCCGTTGATAGCTGAGGGTTTGCTAAAAATCCTAAGTGGACTTGATTCCACTCTTCCCTCCAAAAATCCCTTACCAATTCTCATCCATAGAATGGTAGGACCACAAAATGCAATCATTACTATGTTAACACTATACCTCTGGTAATGAATACTCCTCGTCGAGTACAAACCTGGCTTGTTAACTCTGCATAGAGTAACAAACTCTCAAATTTGCCAAGTTAACACTATACCTCTGGCACTTCAAATTCTACTTGTCAATTCTCATCAATAGAATGACAGGTCCTCAAATTGCTCCTATCGCAAGCAAATTCTTGTCAAGTTAATATCACACCTCTGACAAACTACTGTTTAAGTTAACATTACACCTCTAAGCGGTACATCGAGTGTCTGTCAAGTTAATATCACACCTCTGACAGTCACCTTTCCTCGACTTCCATATCAAAGCTGAAATGGACGATGCCAAGTTAACACTACACTTCTAGCATCCGAGTCATTGCTAAGTTCAACAATACACCTATGGCTATGACCTTTCCTCGACTTCCTTGTCCAAGCCGAGACGGACGATGCCAAGTTAACACTACACTTCTAGCATCCGAGTCATTGCTAAGTTCAACAATACACCTATGGCTATGACCTTTCCTCGACTTCTTTAAGCCGAGACGACTAATGCCAAGTTCAACATTACACCTCTAGCATTACTATCACTGTTAAGTTAAACATCACACCTATGACAGTGACACCCTCAGTTTTCCCAAATAAAACTGAGATGCTGATGAGTTAGGTTAATGTCACACCTCTAACTCACGTCCTTGTCAAGTTAATATTACACTTCTGACAAGACTACTTCTAAACCGTTAAGTTAATATCACACCTCTAGCGGTAAAAATCTTACTAGATTCCCCACGAGTCTAGTTTCATTTGATATTCTCCCCAACCGAGTATCAAATTCATTTTGGAGGCATTGTTGGTTAACATTACACCGATAAACAATGCTTCCATCAAAATCCCCAGCTGATCTTAAATCAAGTTAATCCCAAATCCTTGATAAAAGTTCACCTTCTCTGGGGGTACACACTCCACTTGTCACTTTCTTTTATAAAGTGGCGGGTCCACCAAAATCATTCTTTTGCTTCTAAAACAAAACATTCAAGACAACAGAAAGAGGCAAAAAGAAAAGTGTCACTTTTATTGATATTCAAGCATATGAAAGTGATACAAAACGCTCTCTTATACAATAAGATTGAGTGTTACAATTAAGGAGTACAAAGAAGTCCCTCTCTCTCTCAGAGGCTGTACTCACTCCTTGAAACCGCATCTGATCCCAGGTGCACAATTGGAACTGATTGCGCCATGGCAATGACGCAAAAGTCGAAAGCGCCCTAGCTGAGTAAGCTAAGAGCAATGGTGTTCTTGAGATCCGGTGGCAACAGAAGGTCCTGCAACCCTTCGTTCAGGCGCGTCTCTTTCCCTAGCAGACCATCCAACGAACATGGAGTCACTCCTGGGGTGAGAGAGGAAGTTTAGGAGTCATCACAAAGGATGCTACCCTCCACTAGGTCCAGCGGCAGCAGAAAGTCCTGCATTCATCACCATCCCTTTCCCAGCAGGCCATCCAACGGAATGTCCTTGATGTCACTTCTGGAGTAGGGAGAGGAAGAGGATCTTTCCGCCACCGCAACCGCCGGACCACCCTCGCCGATACTCAGCCTATCCGTCTCTTGCACCAGATCTGAAGAGACCTTGGCGAGGGTTGGGTCCTCGTCAGAGATATAATTTAATCTCTCACAAACGACGAGGACCATAATTTAATCTCTCACAAACGAACGTGGAGCAAGTTCGCCAGCCGGTATATTCTTTCTGGGGCCCAGCAAACCTGAAAAAGGACGAGCAAGCCTACCTGCAAAGAATAAGCAAGAGTCAGAAAATCTGGAACTCAGTACATTTTTATAAAGGAAACTGAGTAACAGAACGCGGCAGCCATTCAAGACTTCAGACGCGGGAATAACCCGCACAGTCAAACAGACGCGAGTCAAACTGCGCCACGTATAAGATTCAAACGCGGCCTCAGTTTGTACCCGCGCCTAATGCACCAGACGCAAAGAATTTCAGAACGCCAAAAATTGCCATCTCTCTGTTGGGTGAACAGGAGTTGCAAGATTCAGGTCTGAAACGCGCCAAGGCAGTGGCCATGAAACGCAATGGGCAAAGCCAGCGTCAAGTGCCCGCGTTCAGAGAAGTCAAGTCACTGGCACAAATTCCAGAGAAGGAATGCACCGGGACTTCATTCAGACGGTTATGCCAAAGTTCAGGCTATACACATCATCGGGGGACATACCAGCAGAGACCTCTGGCCAGAGTTGGCCTCTCTGCACCCAAACGCAGGCGTCCAAGATGATCCGAGAGGGGGTTCTTCTTGAAGAGACCAAACCGAAGCGTGAGAGCTCTGGGTCATCTTCATTCTCGGAATTACCTTCATCCATGGAGACGGAATCCCTATCAAGAAACTCTTTTCTGAAGGTGGGACTTCTCAGAGCAATCCAAAGAGAAATAATCCAAGTTTGGATTATAGAAGGGGAGCGCACCCTATTTATAGGCAGGCCCTAATAACTGCCATTAATGGGGCGTTAATTGGAAACGTCACGCACGATTGTCAAAGCCCAGTGAAGGATTGACGCGTGGAACGCCGCTTTGGAAACCGTCGCAAGCGCCGGTTTTCAACCGCCCGCGTCGGTTTTGCATTTAAGGGCAGTAACTCCTGAGTCCAATGAGGAGTTGACGCGTGGATAACTGCCTTGGGAATCAACGGATGACTCAGAATCCCAATCGACATTGAAGACCTGACGAGCAAAGATCTCCTAAAAATCTTGAGTCAGATCACATTAAACGCAGATGGGAAAGCCGCGTCCCTTCAGCAGACAAGGCTGCATCTCTTGCGTCTGCCCGATCCGCGCAAAACAGATTTGCGTTATTCAGAGTTGCGTCTCACCTTGTGATTGACGCTGCGTCTCACCCCAGGGACTGACAGCCGCGTCTTACTTTACGGATCAATGCCGCGTCTCATCTTTTGATTGACGCCGCATCTCATCAAGAAGACCGCGTTCCGATTTGTGATTGACGCCGCGTCTCACCAAAAGGACTTAGTAGAATCTAAGTTCTTATGAAATGATGACCGCGTCTCACTTTATGATTGACGCTGCGTCTCAGTAAAAGGACTTTGTGAAAACTAAGTTCCGGTGGACTGACGACCGCGTCTCACCCTGTGATCGACGCTGCGTCTCGTCAAAAAGACTTGGTGAAATCTAAGTCCCCATAGATTGATGCCACTAATGCCGCGTCTCGCCAAGACCGCGTCTCATTAAAAGAACTTGGTCCTACCTAAGTTCAGTAATCACGATTAGTGATCAAGAGTTGGACTCATCCACAACAGGACAAAGAAATTGGGACAAAAGCTTTAAAGAAAACTTCTATTATATCAAAAAAATGATAGAAGTGGATACAAACACTCTTGATAAATAGAGTGTCCCTTTTCTTTACAAAAAAAAAAGAAGAGAAAAGAAGGCTAAATGTCCTGGTTCGCCAAGGAACGGATTTGTTCCCTAAGGCGGTGAATCTCATGCTGGCGCGTCCTCTCAGCCTCCATGATAGCCCGGTCCCGCAGCTCCGCCTCAGATAAGAAATTTCTGGCAGCCAGCTGCATCCGCAGAGATTCCACCCTGGAAGATTGTAGGGATAGACTCTCTTCAGCACGCGCCGTAGCAGCCCGTTGCTCCTCAAGCTCCTTTTTGAGGGAAACAAGTTTCTCCTCATTTAGCGCAAGAACAGCTTCCGCCTTGGCGATAATATCCCGAGTTCTGAGGATGACTTGCTCCGTGCTCTGCACGCTAAGCTCAGATTCCCTCGAATCCCGGCTAATTTCTGAAATTCAGCCTTGGAATATTCAAGGTCGCGGATCTCGGCAGCGATTTGTGCCTCCGCCTCCTGTCGCTCCCGTTCCTGATCAGCTAGGAGCCTAGTCAAGGTGGCCTGGGCTTCATCAAAAGAGCCAGCATCTTCCAAAGATTCCAGCTCCCGCAGGTTATCCCCAAGTTGCTCTACCACCCGCAGGCATGCCCTGGCAAGTGAAGGGCCTCCCGCCAATTCGACGCTCACGGCCATATTCTCAAGAAGCCTCTGGGCGAATTGGAAGGTGCTGTGTCCACGGAAGATGAGATCAATACATGATCCCATCGAGGTGAAGAATTGTTGCACCATCTGACGTGCCAGCTCCCCCATGTCTTCACCACCTAAGAAGCTTCCCGACCCTTTTTCTGTCACGGGATAAGGGATATAGGGCGGGTCTTCTCTCACAAGAGCCGTGCCGGCCGTAGATGTGGCAAGAGCAAGACTACCCACTGGCGCTTCCTGGAGCGCTGCCTCTGCAGGAGCTTCCACGACCAATGAAGGAGTTGTAAGCACAACCTCTTCAGAAACTTCCACCGAGAAGTGAGCTGTGTGGCCTTCTGGAAGGGTGCCGATCGTCAAACTCCCCACCTGAGCCCCCTCAGTCAGAGCTGCCTTACTAGGTTCGAGGTCCAGAGGCGTCGAGTCCTGTAGAATGGGAGTCTCCCCAGCTTCAGCAGTAGCCTTCTCCACCGGCGGAGTGAGAGCCTCCTCAGCCTCAATGGTTGTTCCCCTCCTGCCAAAGGGGAAGGCTCCCCAACTTCAACAGCTGCCCCCACTGAGGTTGTCTCGGCAACCGAAGCCTCAATCCCCTTGGGCTGGGTCAACACTGTTTCCATCGCCTCGACATGCAAGGAAGTTGTACCTTCAGCAGGGATTATCGCCGCGGTAACACAGTCGATGATTCGCCCCCGTATATTTTCCCCTCCGAGATGCGTGAGAACTTACTCGGGTCAGGAAAAGCGGGTTCATGGCCGTAGTCGACTTTATCTTCAAAGTCGCTTTCCGTATCAGACGCGGAAGACGACAGTTCAACGCAAAGGTCCTCGGTGACCGGGGCCTTGCCACCAATCACCCCAGTGGTAGGACTAGGTCGATTATCCGAGCGCTGGAAATGAAGACGCTAGGAGGTCCTGACCGCTGTGCCTTGTATCTCCCTTCACGAGCAGAAGAAGGCTCGGGCCGAGCTGAGAACCCTGGAATCTGGACATTCCCTCCCACGAGTTGTTCTTCCTCGTCAGCTATAGTGGGTTTGTCAACCAAATCCCCCTCTTCCGCAATCTTACAGGTCCCTCTGTGCGACCTAGGAGCACGGATTAAACTGGGGAGATCTCTATCCTCTGGCGGTTCCTCAACCATGACAAAGAGGTCTTCAGGACAAGCCTCAACTCCAGCAGAGATATCTCCGAATTGGGAGACTTCAGCTGTTAAGTCCCTCCGAACCTTCTTTGGGGCAGGCTCAGCAATAGAAGCAGAGCGTCGACTACGCTTGCTCGCCAACTGCTTAGACCTCCTTGCCCGCGGCTCCTCCCTCGTGGCTGGTGGCTCAGCCCTTTCGTTCGAGGCTCTGCCCTTGCCGGTCGCGGCTCCGCCCTCGCTGCTTGTGGCTCCTTCCTCGACCGTCTCTTGACCTCCTTATAAGCCTTCAGATACTGGTCGATAAGCTTCGAACGTTTACCGGACTCTGACCTGGCCTCGAGATGTGCATTGATGCTCTCAAGGCATGAAGACTCCGGAACAAGGTCTGGTGTCTGGCTGGCTTGGAAGTACCAAGCGCAGAAGCTGAAGCTCGTGCGGCACTTGGGCGTCTCGTTGGGTAGACGGAATGTTGCTCCCGTCCTCCAGCCACACTGTAATACCAGGCCCGAGCACCCTCGAACAGGTTCCCTTCGAAGGCGAGCCGAGCATTGGGGTTCCCGACATAGAGTTGATCGTAGCCAAACTGTCGGGCAAAACGGTTCGGCATGTATGACTCGATGGTGCAGGAAGTCCCTTGCCGGAACATCACATATCCCGGCCGGATGTTGATCAACCACCAGAAGATTCCCGCAGGCAGTTGTGTGAAGTCATCCCGACAGCGATATCAGCGAACAACTCCCCGAAAGCCGCACCAGGAACGTCTGGAAAGCAGCGGTTGAGCTGGTAGTTCGTGGCGCAGGAAAGACACTTCCTAATATAATACAGGTAGGTGTCACGCCACTCCGAACGTTCCAGCCGCTGCACAAATGGAATACGAACCGTGCCCCCACGCGCCGCCGTCATCAAGAAGGGCAATGCATCACGTACCAAGCCATGAGGTACGTATAAGGCAGCTCAACCAGAGGGTTAGGGCGCTTCACCTTCGGATTCCCCTCTGAGTCGACATATGGCTTTCCATGGGGGTCAACAGTCTTCGGGGGCTCGCAGAAATTCTTGGCTAACGCCCGTAGCCCACTCTGAATACCGGCCACCACAGCCGGAAGAAGAGCTATGGGGCTGCCATGAGCCAGGAGCACCGCCGGGTACACCACGTCGGCAACAATAACTTCGTGTGGCAGCGTGGGCACCACACAACGCTTCAACTACAGCATCAAGAAGCCCGCCAACAGTGCTCGACTAGAGATGGGAGTCCGGGCTTGATGGTGAAAGCTTTCAAAAACCAAGTCAGGGTCGAAACCGTCCTCGTTCGACTCCGTGGTGTAGAAGCTGTTCGGAGCCTGATCAATCCTGTCTTCGATTTCCCTATCAGAGCTGGCAGCCAGTCGGGTTATCGGGAGGTAGTTATCTGGCCGCAGATGTGGAAGTGGCACATCACCTCCCAGTAGGTCTCATATATTGCGGGAAACTCTTTTTCCAAAATGTGGAGCTCCTTAGTGGTAGGGACATATTCCTCATAAGGAATGTCCCCTGATGCCAGCCCCGAGACCTCATGCAGCTCGTGCAGTGCCAGGCCCATCTCTCCAACCGGGGTGAAGAATGTCCCCGTCAGAGAGTTATATCGCTCCAGGACTCCGAAGAAATTGTGAGAGCTCGGTGGGATACCCCACTGTACGGCCCTGATCGCCGGGTATAGTCCCACATGCTCTAGCAGCTCTTTAAGATCGGTGAGGACAAAACCCACCATCCTGCTCCACCAAATATTCCCCGTAGAATGGATCCACCCATGCGCACGGAACTCGGTAGGATAGTCACCCTCCACTTCCATAAACGAGTTAAGGAAGGTAGCAGCAAGCTGTGGTATCTCCCCGACCGGAATATTGGATTTGCGCGACGCGGGGAATAGGCCGACGGTTGACCTGTCATGACTATCATGGCGGTTTACCCTCTGGAAGCCAAAGTCACCAAGGGTGATTTCAGGGACAGATTGGGAAATGTCCCATTCCATCTTCCGAGGGATGGACATGTGTTGGAAGTAGAACAACGGGAACATCCTCTCCATATCCGGAAGAAACAATCGTCCATCCCCTATCTGACGGAGCCATTTGTAAGTTCCTTCAGACACACGACGGCCGTCATCATGAATGCGATCTCCAAAGAAGAAGGCAGGCTTCTCCAGCGGAACGCGAGCATCCGTTGTGAATGCTGCATCGGTCATAAGCGCCCGAAAGGTTCTCCTGTCAACATTAGAGAGCCTCTCCCTGCGATCCGGCCACTGGTCAGCAGTCAATGGGACACTCATTCTTTGCACGAAGGTCAAGCTCTGGTCAGCACCACCTACATGTCCAAAATGGCGCGTCTTGACGAGTGGGCCAGAAACATGTCGCACTGCGAAAGAAAAGGACACAATCAGATACTTCATTAAAAGCAAGGAGAAATGCTGAAAAATGCTAAGTGTTCATGACCCAAACGCAGAAGAGATACTGGACGCAGAAGTTATCAAACCCGCGTCCAGACCTGCGAATCTGCGTCCAAACGCAGAAGAGATACTGGACGCAGAAGTTATCAAACCCGCGTCCAGACCTGCAAATCCGCGTCAAGTGGCACAAAACGCAAGGATCGAGTCCGCGTTTTGCAAACCAATACTTGCGAATTTCTCTAAGTACTTGGACTCAGACGCCAGATTCATCAAAATCGGCAGCTGATGGCGCAGAACGCAAGGATCAAGTCCGCGTTCTGCAAACCAAGACCGCGTTCGAATCCTTCACAACTAGAGATTTTCCAAGTGAAAGATCCGAAACGCAGAGTTTAACGACGCCAGGTCATCAAACCTGCGCCCCGGTTATCATCTCAAGGACTGCGTCCGAGAATCAAACACGATTCTGTGTTAAGGGTTCTTAGGGTTCTATGAACTTGTTTTAATGGCGAAACCCACGCCGAAGAGGCATTTTACCTCGAAAAACAGCCTCCTGCGCAGAGGAAGCGTCTCTCTCAGCCTCGGCGACGGTCGCCCTTGAGGACGATGCACTCGGTTTCATCTTGGGGGCCATTAAAGTTCAAAAATCCGAGCGAGTTCGAAGATGAACAGAGAAGGAAATTCTTTCTTTTTTCTCAGCAAGTACGTTCGGAGAAGAGGATGCATCTCTCCAACTGTTGCCTTTTATAGGCACAGGGATTCGCGAAGATACGCGGCGCGTGGCCCGGTAGACGCTGCAGCGAGTCACCGCTTGACGCGTGTAACCAAATCGTTTCTGAACGGAGAAGATCATGCGTCGCAACCCCGCCACGAGTCAGCAGTCGACACGTGGAGCAGTTCATTTAATGAACCAGGAAATCCGCGCGCCAAAAGGCGAAATTTCGCCGTTTCCCTAGGCCAGCTGGCGGCGTAATCATGACATGGCACAGAATTCGCGCCCAAAGAACGCACCTCCTCGATGGACATGCCACGTCAGCCTCTCCATGAATGCATTTGGAAGGTCGCGTCTCTCTAAGAAATTCGCGTCCTTTCAGTCTGGCCAAATATCGCGTCTACCTTCTGAAAATCAGTCGCGTCTCCAGTGCCAAAGGACGCACGATTACAGAAATCGCGCCTTTACAGCAGTACCATCTCTGCTTTTTGAAAAAGAACCTGCGTTTGGCCTCCTGCTTCTGCAAAATCAGTTCAACAGTACACTGACGCAAGCAGACGACCAACCACTCCTGGCTTAAAGCGCGCCAATGACAGACTAAAAGCAATCGGAGAGGTTTTGACTGTGCATCTAAACACTCAACATGATCAACTCTGGGAGCTTCAAAGAGTTCAACAGTACACTCACGAAACTCCAGATAAGATCAAACCCGAAGCATCAATAGTCTAGTCATGAAGGCGAACTCAGCTAGAGTCCAAAGTATTTCGAAATCCGTCCCAGTTAACTGCGGAATGTCAAAAAACTTTGGAGGGGGTTCTGTAGGCTGTCTAAAAATCACCAAGACAAGCCACCAAAACACAGAGATCCAAGATCCAGGCGCAAGGCTAAATGTGACAATCAAGACGCGAGAGATAGCCCGCGTCTCAGCATCAAGGCGCGTCAGCCCGAAGCCCGCGTCTCAGCATCAAGACGCGAGAGATAGCCCGCGTCTCAGCATCAAGGCGCGTCAGCCCGAAGCCCGCGTCTCAGCATCAAGGCGCGTCAGCCCGAAGCCCGCGTCTCAGCATCAAGGCGCGTCAGCCCGAAGCCCGCGCCTCAGCATCAAGACGCGTCGGATCGACACCCACGTCTCGGTTGCAACTACCCCGATTATGGCGCCATCCGCCGCCCATATAGCGGGGAAGTTGGCCCTCATCGTGGAGCACTTTTAGGGGGCACGATCACCCCCTAAAACCCTATAAATAGTCCCGTCACTATCGAAGAGAGGACAATTGACGACGAGAAAGAAAAAAGACGACAATCAAAGGAGAGATCAACGACAGAGAGAGAGAAAACCCTTCAGCTAGCTTACTGAGTACTAGCCGCTCTTCGCCTACCTCCTCCTCTAGAGTTTTGGTAGACGGAGCTGAGTTACTCCCTCTACCGACCGAAGAGAAGATCCCCGACGGTCCGAACAGTCATCCGGTCAACGGAGAACAAGATTCACTCTCCACCGCCACACGAAGAACCCAGCACTAAACAAAGGGGGAATTCAAGATTCAATATTCCCCCTCCCTTGTAACCGGAAGATTAAGCCGGCTGTAATCTTTTTCATCTGATTCCAGGAAGCGTTACACCAGCCAACCCCTCTCCGTGTCAAACAACAACTCCTTACAAACTCTCTCTCTTTCACTTTAATGGCTAAATCCTAAACCTAGAACTTAGAAGAAGAAGAACAACAACAACTAAACCTAAAAAAAAAACTACAAATTTCTCCAACTCTCTGGATCTCCCAACTGAAGAACCCTCCTGGGCTTTTATAGGCATCAGGAATGAGGGGAGCCAGGGGACAAACCCTGGCCCAAAACTCGGCGCGCCGCGCGGCCACATGGCCGCAGAAATGCGGCATTTGCCGCGTTTTCACGGCAGTACTTTGGCGGCGCGCGCAGCGCCGCCTGCTGCGCGCCGCCTGGTTGTCCCCCGCCGTGCGCCGCCTGGTTGTCCCCCGCCGCGCGCCCACATGGCCGCAGAAACGCGGCATTTGCCGCGTTTCCGCCGCAATGCTTTTACGGCGCGCCAGCGCCGCCTGCTGCGCGCCGCCTGGTTGTCCCCCTGTCGGCTGGATCTCTTGGTTTCTGGTTTGGCCGCGTTTTTACGGCAAAATGCCGCGTTTCCGCGGCTTTCCTTGGGCGGCACGTGCGGCGCCGCCTGCTGCGTGCTGCGCTGTTGTCTCCCTATTGGCTAACGCTCCTGATTTTGACAGAGTCAGCCCTCTAGGTCAATAGCTACCTTTTAAGCCTTTTAATCACCAAATAATGGTGATTTAGACCTTCTTCTTCATTTACCCACCATGGACCTAGGATTAAGAAAGTAAGGATTTATTAGTAGAATTTTACATGAAATAAATATGAGAATGTGATGAAAATTATGTAAAATTAGAGACTAATCACACGCCGTAGAATTGCACAAAACACAATATCATATCATCAATACAATCCCTACATCATGTCCTAACTATGAAAAATTAGTTCATAGCTAAGAAAATATAGTACATCATAATATTAGAATAGATCATGCTACAAATTTCTAGAATAAAAATCAAATAAAGAGAGAGATAAAAGAGCACCAAAAAGATGAAACTTTTATAAAGAATTCCTTGCTGATGTTTCTCTGATGTTTAATGGCTAACAATAAAATTTTATTTGATTTTCACTAAAATCAAAAAGAGAGAAAAAAACTGCCCATGATACAAGAGACCTGGCGACGTTTATATAGAACAAAGAGCAGTAGAGCCCTAATCAAATACAAAACCTTAGGTTTCTAAATTTACACGAATTACTGGAAAAATTTTATCCACAATTGCTGCCATAGTTTGGCCAGCTGGCCGAAAATTTGGCTGGCTGGCCGAACTTCCAGCTATAATGAAGCTCTGTTTTTTGACTCGTGTTGACCTATGAGTTGACATTCCCATTGACTGGTCCATGGCTTCTTGGCCAAAATATATAGCTGAGTAGCCGAACTCTTGTCCATTTTAGTCCCGAATTTTCGTGAAATTTTTGATTTTGCGTGAAGGCTCTGTTGAGATGTTCCAACTCTGCATCAAATCTCTGATTCTGCATTTCTTTTGTTCTCTTGATATCATCAATTCGCAAATTTTCGCTCTTTTCTTCTAATTTACTTTTGACCTAAAATTTGCAAAATAGCCTCAACAAAATACCCATGCAGCATTAAATGTAATAGGCATAAAAAGTGATGTAAAATATGTATATAAAGCACACACATTGCACCCTCATACCTACTTTTTGCTAGTCCTCGAGCAAAATCCTAATCTAAAAGAAAAAGAAAACTAAAAATCCTAAAAATAAAATCCTGATCCACTTTCGTAGGACTTATGATTGCATTAGCATGTGCAACAAGCCGTTAAACTCTTAAATTATCCTAGTGGACTAGTGTTGTCTCGTGAGGATTTTCAGTGAATTACGCTCACAAAATTCGATGAAAGAATTTAAAAGATGAGAAGAGATTAAGATAAAAAGGATAACCAAAAGTAAGGATAATCAAAAATAAAGAAAAATAGAAAAATAAAGAAAGACAAAATATTTTTAGAGTGGTAAGCATCACTATTGTATAAGTTTTCTAGTTACCATAACTCTTATTATCAAGTTCTATCTCTTATCAAGAATTTTATCATCTACTTTATAGAGATTTTCAAATTTTAGCCTATATCACCATCCTTCCTAAGTTTTTTGATCCTATGCATCTTTGTGAATATGTATAGCTCTTAACTTGGGATTTTGATTCAAACTTACATATTTAATATATATATATATATATATATATATATATATATATATATATATATATATATATATATAATTTTTTCATAGAAGTTTCGAAGTATTACCACTTCGTTGCCCTTTAAGCACTTTTCTTCATATATATAACTTATCTAATTCTCTTCTGTATAAATATCAAGGCTTCTTGATGCCAAGATACCTAACTAATTGATCATTAGACTTGTTAATATATATATTTTCTTCTTCTTTTTCTTATCTAACTATTTTTTCTCATATATATTAAGGCTTCATGAGGTCAAAGCATCCAACTAATCAATTATTAAGGTTCGTATTATTATTTAGTATTAAGTTATCCTCATCATTCCAAGTTTAAACTATTATGTAAGTGTAGATATGATGCATATTCACATAGACAAATTTTAGATGACAATAATATTTAAAAAAATTTCATCTCTAGTTAAAGACTATAAAATTCCATCAAATTGATATTCCTTATCCAATTCAAGTTATATGGTTATTGAATCCCGTACAAGTCGGTCAACTTACCACAAAAACTTTTTTTTAATATAAGAAAGAAAAGAAAAACAAACAAAAGAAAACTCCTACTATACAACTCCCCTCAAGCACGCTTCCCTCTCTTTCCCATGCTACTACTATCTCCTTCAGAATGAGTCCTAAAATGTAACTCTTCAGTTTTCTTATTCTTCCCTTTTATCAATGTGTATGTTCTTTTTATCCCCTCCCAAATTAAATGCATGAATACATGATTATCTTCTGGTGGTTATTGATTGAAGAATTCGTCATCCTTCTCTTTCGATTCATTGGATAATGATGTAACCAGGACATGTTCTTGTAGCATGGAAGGTACCCAATAAATTTGCACTGAAGCATTATAGAATGAAAAAATAATTTCAGCTTGAATACCAATTTTTTTTTTATTACATGATTAAATTCATCTTCAAACATCCATTCTTTGAAAATTTGTGTGACAAGAGTTGGTGGTGATAAAAAGATTTTTCGTTTATCTTTAGCGTTACCAATAGCGTATGATAGTGTGTAGAACATGCAAAAGTCTTTTTATTTAGTCATCAAAATGTAGATAATGTGTAAAACTTGGTTGTAAAAAGATGAAACATGTGATATACCTAAGACATTACGATTCAACCATCTATATAATGCATACACCTTCCTATACAATGTTTTGGCACTTATACCACCCCTTAAGGTACCTTGCAGTGTTCTCCCATTAAGTGAGTGTAATCTCCTAGGCTCGCCAGTTCTTGAGTCCCTCTTTTAATAAGAGGAATACCCGTTATTCAGAAATAGTTATAAATGTAAATTTTATCTCCCCTTTCCAATTCACTTTAATTATTTCTTAATTTCTATCAATGTTATTTTTTGAAAACCCATCATAAAACTCTTTTACTAGGGCAGGAATATAGAATTCAAAGGTATTAGCATGCAACAAATAATCCTAATTCCTAGCCCTTATTTGATCCAAAAAATACATCCCAAATGCTTCAAATACAAGAAAAAAGTTATGCTCAGCATATACCTTAGACATGATGAACTTATAGAAATATGAGCACTGTAAAAGATGAAAAATAGAGCACTTTCTATCTCTGAAGAATTCAGGGAACTATCCTGCTAAAATTCGGCTACCTGGCCGAGATTTCAGCTGCTTGGCTGAACTCTTACTCGAACTTCGAGGATCTGATGGCTGAGGTCTCTGAAACTCCTCCTCCTGGTTGTAGAATGCTCTGATTTGAGAGGTTGGACTCAAACTTGTGAGAAACAAAAGAAAGTTGAAGTTAGCTTATATAGAAAATGTATGAACCATTATTCCAAAACTACCCTCCATTTGAATTTCAAATTCAAATTTGAAATCTTAGAGATGTTAGAGACTGAATGCTCTTGCAAAAGGATGCGGCAGTTTTGAAATTTGAATTTAGAAATTTTTTTTGGATTTTTTAGGAGGATTAAATAAAGAAGATAAAAATAAGGAAAGGATAAAGTTAAAAAAATAAGGAAAGATTTAAAAAAAATTCAAAAGATTTTTACCCCTACCCTAATACCTAAATTATGCTATGTCTCCATGCACAAAATCAGAATTGAGAATCAGCCCAAAAATTTTAAATTAAAAAAAAAATCCATTATTAAATTAAGATCTGATTTGTCACAAAATAAAGCAATTTTGAAAACCACAAATCTCGAAAACAAACCCAAAAAATAGGTAATTCGGAAAATTTACATCTAAACAATTTTTGGTCAAACGCTAACCAGAGTTCGGCTAGCTGGCCGAAAATTCGGCCATTGGGCCAAACTTCTAGTCCTTTGATGCTCTGTCTTCTGGTGCTCATGTTGTGTTAATTTTGTGGCTCATCTGGGGGTATTGGACCAGTCTGCAGAGGGGGTACCTGACATACAAAAGGTACAAGTTACTACTAAAGAATCTCAAAATCAAAAACTAGAAAAGAAAGTTAGAAAACTTGGGTTGCCTCCCAAGAAGCGCTTTAAGTTATAGTCATTTGCTAGACTTTCTGCTGTACGTTAAGTTGCCTCTTCTAGGAGGGAGGAAAATGTTGTGTTTGGTGAAGTCACCTCCCACGTATGGTTTGAGTCGTTAGCCGTTTACGTTGAACGTCCCCTTTGTCGGGCTATGAATTTCAATTGCTCCATGTGGTAGTACTTGAGTTACCTCTAAACGACCCGACCATCTCGAACGTAACTTGCCCGAAAATAGACGGAGATGAGAATTGAAGAGTAGTATTTTCTGCCCCTTTTTGAAATCTCTCAGCATAATATGCTTGTCATGCCAATGTTGTTGTGCCTACGACAACAACCCGATAGAGGATCCCTCCT
Source organism: Agave tequilana (assembly GCA_038442645.1). Lineage (NCBI taxonomy): Eukaryota > Viridiplantae > Streptophyta > Magnoliopsida > Asparagales > Asparagaceae > Agave > Agave tequilana. Next base: position 32,439 of record JAVJIF010020659.1, read on the forward strand.
TGAATCTCCCACGCATGAAGAACAATCACAACCACCACAAAAATAATCACCGGAGAAAGAACACACGCAAACAACCAATTTAACGAGGTTCGGCCTCAACGCCTACATCCTTGGGGCAATCAGAAGAGAGATTAATTTACTTGAAAGAAGATTACAATGGCTAGCAGCCTCTTTGAATGCAAGAGATCTCCAGCCTTTTCCTTCTCAAGGATCTTCAACAAGATACAAATCCTAGAAAACAGCCAACCCCTTAAATACAAACAGATTTCCAAATCTGCACTCGCAGCCCGCACCCACTTGTCGGTCGACCGGGCGATCGACCGACCCTTCCACCGGTCGACTGGACGGCCAACAGAGAGTTGGGTCACTTTAGTCGGTCGCCCGGGCGGTCGACCGAGCTCTTACTTGTGCATGTTGTGCACGTCGGTCGACCAGGCCGGTCGACCGAGCTTCTGATACTGCGGGCCAGTCGACCGGCCAACCTGCACCTGCTGCTGTTGGCTTGTTTTCTGCTGCTGTTTCCCTTCGTCTTTATCGTCGACTTTCTCGGCGATCACTCGACGAACCCTCAACGATTCTTATCAACTTTTCCATCAGTAAACTCTCTTTCCAACAATCCTCCACCTCGGCGAAGATTTTCCTAAAATCTGAGCCGATCTCCAACGAACCCCAGTCCATCACCTGGCGAAATCGACACACGATCTCGGCTTGCGCGCACCAAATGAAATCGACACACGATCTCGGCGAAATCGACACACAATCTCAGCTTGGAATCTTTAGCTCAGCTATCCCTGGAAAACATCGCACATGCCTTCCCTGCACTTCACCTTAGGAGAATTTCCATACATACTGATCACCATACTGTGGCTTCTACTCCTTAACTGCACGACCTCACGAAGACTTCCTTACGAGCCAATACTGACTCTCCAACTGACTAGCTCTATCTAGTCTACTGTCTTCCACTGACGGTCCATCAAGTCTGTGTAGAGCACACCAAACATCATCGGCTTCAACTGGATGCACACCACTCCTTATGCAAGCTCAACATCTTCTCACCGGAAGATCACCTGTTCATCGAGATCACAACATCTTCTCACCACGTGAAGTCCAACTGGCCATAATGCTTCACCTCTACGTGAAGCCACTCCACCTCTACTTGAAGCTCCAAATGACCACAACTCTTCACCTTTGCGTAAAGTTCAACTGGCCACAACACTTCACCTCTACGTGAAGTTCCATCGACCACAACTCTCCACCTCTACGTGAAGATTCAAACAACTTCTCGAGAACCCAAATAGCTTCATAAGAGTTGCATCACCAAATGGCTGCGCCTTTACGACTGCCTACGTACCTTTGCCCAAAAGGATTAAGCCAACCGTAGTTCATTTAGATGAGCTTCATCAAGCTCAAGCACTGGTACCTCTATTTGCAGCAGTGAACCTGTCTGACTGAGTCATATGAACCTCTTCCCGACCATCATGGAGGACAACGGCCTTCAACTTCAGCTTGTCACGATCACAATCTAGAGATTCATGCTTCTTTCCCCACAAGCGTGGTTTCACCTTGGTTCCAATAGCTGCAAACAACTCGACATCCTCAATAATGTCTTCATCCTGTTCAGCATCAACTTTGGTTTCATGATCTCCACCCGTTGTCACATCCGGTGAAATCTCCTCTAATGCCGAACCAACTGGAGATGATGGAGTAGCATCAACCTCCACCTGCTGCGATCCATCCTTGGTCTCCGTCCTCTCCACCTGCTGAAAGACGGTAGACTTCAACACTAAAGTCTCTCCAAAAGTGACATGCCTGCTCATCACGATCTTCTTGTCTTCGGGGTCCCACAACCTATAGCTGTTTCCTTTGACGCCCAAATAGACAAACCTCTTTGCTCGCGGATTCAACTTGCCATTCTTGGCACTGAAGTAGGCCGGACTTCCAAACTCCCGCAGCAAACAATGATCTTGAGCAGCTTCCCATACCAAATATCCAATGGAGCTTTATCTCCTATCGCAGTCGATTTGTTCATGAGATGGCTAGCATACTCAGTCGCCTCAGCCCAAAATGACCTGTCTAATCCTGCATTAGACAACAACCTCCGAACCTCCTCCAGCAAGGGACGGACTACATCCTTAGCCAACCATCTGTACCTGTTGTGAAGTGAGTTACAATACCTGTGTTCTGGCCAAATCGTAGGAACTAGTACATGTCCTTTCCAACATTACCAATATGAAGCTCCTTTATATTCCTACCTATCTGCCTCTCCATTCTTCCTCTCCACTTCATCAGCACATCTAGGGCTTTAACCCTTTATCTCATGGGATATATCCAAACATGCCTAGATGAACCATCAATAAATGAGACAAAGTACCTGTGACCTCCAAGCGATGCCATCTTAGCAGGTCCCCATACGCTCATGTGAACACAATAAAGAAGACCTTCATTGTGGTGAGTACTGGTGCTGAATCTCACCTTCTTCTTGTCCAGAACGCTGTGTCCACCTTCCAACTTGCAGGTAGCAGCACCTTCCATTTCCTTCTTTGCAGGAGCTCGCAAAGATTCTTCTTCTTCCTGTCCGACCTTTCCCTGCCAGACTTCCGGGCCACCATCATCTGAGGAACTCGAAGTCTCCACCTGATCTGTAATCGTATTACCCTTCAAGTAGTAGAGATTGCCTCGGCAGACGCCCTTCATCACCACCATCGAGCCTCTGATCATCTTGAGAATACCATCTCAAACAGATATCACCATACCCGATGCTTCCAAAGTTCCCACGGAGATTAGATTTCTCTTCAACTGAGGTACATACCTCACTCCCTTCAGCTCCCTTACCATCCCATCAAACATCCTGATTCGGATTGTACCTACACCTTCCACGCTACATGGGTGATCGTCGCCCATAACGACCGAACACTCCTCCAGCTTCTCAAAGTTGGAAAACCAGCCCCGGTTAGGCATGCATGGTATGTTGTACCTGTATCCAGAATTCACTCATCTTTCCATGAGTTACCAATGATGGGAGAACTGACTGAAAATGAGAAACCTGATGAGTTTGAATCTGATCCATCTGCCTGTGAACTACTCCTCTGAGTATTCGTCACCTTTGATAGATTTGCTTCAGCCTTCGACTCCTTCTTCTTCCCCTTGAACTTCGGACAGTCCACTTTTCAGTGCCCTATCTCCCTACAGAAGGCACACTGATTCCTCTTCAGATTTCTATAGCCTGATCTGGACTTTGATCTTCCTCTCACCTCCTTGCCCTTCCTTGATGAACCCCTGCCTCTTACTTCCAGTGCCTCCGCTGATGAGCTTGACTGAGAAGGATGTCTCTCCTTCTTCCTTGTCTCATAACTTGTCAGTGCAGATGACACCTCATTGTAGTCCAAGGTCTGCCTTTCATTGATAAAGGTCAGTGTGAATGTCTCATACTCCTCCTCCGGGAGTAAGTTCAGGAAGATGATCGCCTTGTCCTCCTCTTCTACAATGACATCCACGTTCACCAAGTCTGTAAGAAGCTTCGTGTATCGGTTGATGTGCTCATTCACTGTGCTCCCCTTCTTCATCTGAAATCCGTACAGCTTACTCTTAAGCTGCAACCTTGACTCAACACTCTTCGTCAAGTATTTCTTCTCAAGGGTTTCCCACAGATGCTTCGCCGACGTCTCATGTTGTGCAAGGTATTTTATGTCTTGCGATAAACATGAACGTATCAAACCACACACCGACCTGTTCATCTTTGCCCACTCTTCATCAGTGGTTGTGCTCTTCTTTTTCTCCAATAGGAGAGTGTCCTCGAGGTTCGATGCATTCAGTGCATCCATAACCTCACATCTCCACATCCCGAAGTTATTTGTACCGTTGAACTAGATAACATCAATCCTCGGATGAGGATTCATGGCCTTAACCGAAGCAATTTCTTCTGCCATTGAGATTACTTGATCCTCTATCTATGCGGAAAATCAATCAACTGAAATAGATCACTACTCAGATAAAAATTGGATTTTTTACCTTTCCCTTGAAACCATAGATCGAGGTTCTCTCCGGATCTACTCCACCACAGATTCCACGAGCCCTCCGAATCTTCAAAAATCCCAAGCCAAACCTGGAAGCTCTGATACCACTTGTTGTACCTACGACAACAACCCGATAGAGGATCCCTCCTTGAATCTCCCACGCACGAAGAACAATCACAACCAGTATAAAAACAATCACCAGAGAAAGAACACACGCAAACAACCAATTTAACGAGGTTCGGCCTCAACGCCTACGTCCTCGGGGCAATTAGAAGAGAGATTAATTTACTTGAAAGAAGATTACAATGGCTAGTAGCCTCTTTGAATACAAGAGATCTCCAGCCTTTTCCTTCTCAAGGATTTCAACAAGATACAAACCCTAGAAAATAGCCAACCCCTTAAATATAAACAGATTTCCAAATCTGCACTCGCAGCCCGCACCTGCTTGTCGGTCGACCGGGCGGTCGACCGACCCTTCCACCGGTCGACCGGGCGGTCGACTGGGTGCCCAACAGAGAGTTGGGTCACTTTAGTCGGTCGACCGGGCGGTCGAACGAGCTCTTACTTGTGCACGTTGTGCACGTCGGTCGACCGGGCCTGTCGACCGGGCTTCTGATACTGCGGGCTAGTCGACCGGCCGGTCGATAGGCCAACCTGTACCTACTGCTGTTGGCTTATTTTCTGCTGCTGTTTCCCTCCGTCTTCGTCGTCGACTTCCTCGGCGATCACTCGACGACCCCTCGACGATCCTTATCAACTTCCCCATCAGTAAACTCTCTCTTTCCAATAAATGTTTGGTCCGTTCCTTGTAGATCCTTGCATTCTCATAAGCATTGTTCTGAAATTCTTCTATCTAATTGAGTTGCAACATCCTTTTCTCTCCCGCCAATTGCATATCAAAATTAAGTAATTGCATTGCCTAATAAGCCTTGTGTTCCAACTAAACTGGAAGGTGACATGCCTTACCATAGACCATTCGGTAGGGAGACATCCCAGTTGGTGTCTTGAATGCGGTCTGATATGCCCATAAGACATTATTGAGCTTCACTGACCAATCACGTCGTGATATGTCAACCGTTTTGTCAAATATGCGCTTGAGTTCTCTATTGGAAACTTCTACTTGGCCACTTATTTGTGGGTGGTATGATGTGGCCACATGGTGCTTTACTCCATACTTAAGTAAGAAGGTCTTGAATTGGTGAGTGTAAAAATACTTTCCACCATCACTAATGATCGCTCTTGGTGTTGTAAACCGTGCAAAGATATTTTTCTTTAAGTATTTTATCACCGCACGTGCATCATTGAAAGGTAAAGCAATAGCTTCTACCCATTTTGAAACATAATCAACTGCCATCAGAATATATTGATTGAAGAACGAAGATGGAAAAGGGCCTATGAAATCTACACCCCACACATCAAACAGCTCAACTTCAAGGATATTGTTGAGAGGCATCTCGTTACGTCTAGAAATATTTCCCGTCCTTTGACATGCATCACATGCCTTGACAAAAGCATAAGCATCCTTAAACAGCGTAGGCCAATAAAATCCCAATTGTAATACCTTTATTGTTATCTTGGTTGCACCAGATGACCTCAACTTCTCTAGCATGGCAATGGTGCAAAATGCTTTCCGTCTCATTCTCGGGCACAGATCTTCGCACAATTTGATCCGTATAATTGGATCATCCCACTAGTAGTATTTGACATCTGCTAGAAACTTTTTCTTGCCTTGAAATGAAAATTCAGGAGGAAAAATATTACATGCTAAGAAATTTACGAAAAGAGCATGCCAAAGTGGTGAATTGGCAGTGATACTCAATAAATATTCATCAGGAAAAACATCGTCAATGGTAATCTCATTGGAGTCCTCTTCTTCTTGCTCAATGCGGGAAAGATGGTCTGCCACAAGATTCTCAACCACCTTCTTGTCTCGAATTTTCAAACCAAATTCTTGGAGAAGCAAGACCTATCTTATCAACCTTGGTTTGGCCTCTTTCTTTGCAAGCAAATACTTGAGGGCAGAATGATCTATAAACACAATAATTTTGGATCCAATTAGATAAGAACAAAATTTATGAAAAGCAAATACCGCCGCAAGCAATTCTTTCTCCATTGTTGTGTAATTCTGTTATGCCTCATTTAATGTCCTGCTTGCATAGTACACTACTTTAAAGATCTTGTTTAGTCTCTGTCCCAGTACAGCTCCTAGTGCGCAATCACTAGCATAATACATTGCTTTGAAAGATAGACTTCAATCTGGTGCCACTATAATTGGTGCGGTGATCAACTTCTCCTTTAATAACTCGAACGCATGCAAACAATCAGTGAAAATGTTAAATAATGCACCTTTCATTAATAAATTATATAGAGGTTTTGCAATTAGAGAAGTCCCTAATAAATCGTCGATAAAATCCTGCATGCCCTAGGAAGCTTCTCACGCCTCTCACATTTGTTGGAGATTGTAGCTTTTTAATGGTTTCGATATTTGACGGTCCACATCAATTCTTTTTTCCAATATACAATGTCCAAGCACAATTTTTTCTTTCACCATGAAATGACATTTTTCCCAGTTGAGGACCAAATTTATATCTTTGCATCTCTGCAAAACTAGATTTAAGTTATGTAAACATGCATAAAAAGAAGGACAAAAAACTGAAAAATCATCCATAAATACTTCTATAATTCGCTCAACCATGTCGTGAAAGATAGTCATCATGCACCTTTGAAATGTAGCTGGTGCATTGCATAGACCAAAAGGCATTCTCCTGTAAGCGAATGTACCATAAGGATGTATGAAAGTTGTATTTTCTTGGTCTTCTGGTGACCCTGAATACCCATCTAGAAAATAATAATATGCATGGCCTGCAAGTCTCTCTAACATTTGGTCAATGAAAGACAATGAAAAATGATCCTTATGGGTTGCAGTATTAAGTTTCCTATAGTCCATACGCACTCTCCACCTGTGATTTTCCTAGTTGGTATTAACTCATTATTATCATTTTTAACTACTGTGATGCCTTCTTTCTTGAGAACAACTTGAGCCGAACTGACCCAATTACTATCAGAAATAGGATAGATCATACTGTGTCAAGAAGTTTCATTACTTCTTTTCTTACCACTTCTTTCATTGCTGGGTTCAAATGACGTTGAAAATAAATCGAAGATTTATAACTCTCCTCCATCAAGATCCTGTGCATGCACACTGAGGGGCATATACCTTTTATATCAGCAATTGTCTACCCAATCGCTGTTTTATGATCTCGTAGCACACGCAAGAGTTTCTCTTCCTCATTACCTGTCAAAGAAGAAAAAATAATTACTAGTAGTGTAGAATTCTCACCTAAAAATGCATACCTTAGATGTTGTGGTATCTCTTTGAGTTCTAATTCTGGTGCCTCCAGAATGGATGGTGAAGCTGGTGAACTACTTGCTCGAAGTTCTTCAATCTGTTACCTCCCATACTTAAGCAATGATGTTGTTACCTCCAAGTATTTTGCACACTCCCTTCTTTCAAATCATCCTCAGTGTTGGTTGCTAAATAGATGAGGTATGCTGATCACACACGTGCGTTGCATGTTTTCATATCATATGTGTCACATTTCTGCATTTTTATTTAAATAAAACTCTTCTATTAATGTATTTTCATGTATAATGGCGTGTAGGGTAATTAAGGAAGTAAAAAAAGAGATAGACAAATTTATCTAATTAAATCTAAAAGTTCAAAAGAAACGGGATCGATTCAAATCCAGAGGTTCTAAATTCCATCTTATCTGAAGACTGGGTATATCAGATGAGATAATATCATTCAAATTCAAAGAAAAATGGACTAGAAGAAGACCCTATCAGTTTTACTGAGGATAAAGAGATAGATTGTTAAATCTAAAGCTGAAATTCAAAATCCAAAGGGATAAATGGATAGAGAGAAGATCAATGGATGAGATAAAGTGATTTAGACTCGGATTCAGACTAGATAAATTTTAGTATTTGAATTATAACTTTCTTTACTGAAAATCAAATTTGATGATTCAAGATGATCTAGAAAGAAGTGTTAAAGGGCTATAAATCTTATGTTGATCGCTATTTCTAATTCTATCGTTTGTAAGTTATATTCAACAATCAACACGCCAACAAGCTACAGATCAAAATTGAAAATCCACATCAAATCAAGTTTGGAGATAAGGGGAGGATTCAAATTCAAAAATAGCCAGCTTTCTCTATCTTTCAATTCGTTTTCTTATCCATTTCTATCCTATAAATACCCCACATTAGAGGCATGGGGGTTGGAAGCAGAGAATAGAATAGATTTTTGAATAGGTTAAACTTAGGTTTTTCTTTCTCTTTTTAATGTAATTTATTATGTAACTGAGATCGAAGAAGAGTTTCATGGGAGAACAAGAGTGATGTTTATACTGAGAGTGACACCGGTGTAAGTATTTTTCCTTCTTTCATTGTTATTCAATTCAATCAAAGTTTCTTTTTCTACTCTTATTTTATTGCTTCTCTCTTCTGTGTTTGTGAATCCAAACGACTCCAATGGCTTCGAAGTTGCTTGCCCTTATAAGTGTCGTTGATGGCCTATGGTGATGAACAATCATTTCTATAGTAGTATAGCTTGCACCTTCATTTCGTAGTATAGATCGGAATAGGGAAGATCTCATCTGTCATGCTACGCTCGCGTTCAAGCAAAGGTACACTGTTGACAAGGATTCCAGGTAAGTCATCAAGCAGAAGAGATAGATAAGTTCTTCAGTTTTCGTTTTCTTTCTTTTAATCCTTAGTTTAGATCACTACCATCTCCCAAGTCTTTAATTCACTCTTTTTAATTGTATAAATTTGTTTTCTTTTTTCTCCACCTTCTCAATCTACCACTTTCTTCTTAACTTAATTATAATTCTTTTTTATTTTCTTTTCAAGAACTAAAAGAAGATTTTTAACCATTTAAGTAACTTAAAAGAGAATTTGCAAAAAGCTTCCATTGCTAATCCCTCCTTGAGGATCACGACACGCATAGCCACTTGCTGTAGCGGTAACATTGAGTACCTTGCACTTCTATTTTGTATTTCTGAAATTCTGTATTTTTTTTGTGCAGGTTCAAACTCAATCAAATTTTAGTGTTGTTGCCGGAGAGGGACGGTAAGTAATTCTCTTTTAAAATTTACATTTTTGGTTAACGTTCTTCTTTATTCTTGGTGTGCAGTGATAGATATCAAGAAATTTTTTGCTGCATTAGATATATAAGTGGCCCTGGACTCTGCTCAAGAAAGTAGAGCCCAGAAGCCCTCAGATTTGCTGCATTTACGCGATAATCTGAGTGAATTACTAACCTGTATTTTTTGTAGGTTGGTTAAATTGCAAAGCTAAATTTCTGCAGCTATTTATTTTCTTGTTTAACTCTCTATATATACTTTCTAGCCTCAACAGTAAATTGATGTCTATTAAAGCTAAAACGGTTTAGACTTTGCATTTAGGCACATGTCTAATTCGTTTAAATTTTATATTACTGTTAAAGAGTGCTGGAGCAAAGGCACGTGCGCATAGCATGTAGTATAGGAACACTTTTGAATTGTTTACATTGCTTAAGTGTTGCTTTTCATGTACACGTTGCACTAAATTGATTTAAGAGATTGTCCTATAAACAAGATAAGGTGGGAAAGTCATTACCCTCTCTTAGCCTACAAATAATCTCCTCACTCACTAACCTAAGCCTAACTAAAACTGAGTAGACGTTGGCCCTAGGGACATCTTGGACTCAATAGGAGACTGACCTAAGGAGAAAGTTGATTAGAATTTGATTCTTACTAAATCAGTGTGATTGCACACATTTATTGCATTATTCTTTATTACATATCCACATTTATCATGTAATAAGTCTGCTAAATTCCTTATCTTAAATGTCTATTTTGCATAAGATAATCATAGGGAGAAAGAGGATAAAATCAAATAAATATCAGTTAAATTCAGATCTAACTAGATCTACTTGGTTAGAGGAGGATGATCCCGAATCCAGTTGGTTAAATTCAGTTTTTGGTGAATCAAGTGGTTAAAGCTAAAGATCAACCGAGGATAACGTCAAATATAGAGTCCAAATCTAAAGGGATAAATGGATAGAGAGAAGATCAACGGATGAGATGAAGCAATTTTGACTGGATACGTTTTAGTATTTGAATCATAACTTTCGCTACCAGAACTCAAATCTGATGATTCGAGATGAAACAATAAGAGGACTTAAAGGGTTACAACTCGTAAGTTGATAATTATTTCTAATTCTATCATTTGATAAGTTATATTTAGCAATAAATACACCAATAACCTATAGATCAGAACTGAATATCCACACAAATCAAGTTTGGAGATAGCGGTAGGATTTAAATTCAAAAATAGCCAGCTTTTCTTATCTTCATACTCCTCTACCCTTTGTATTTCTCCTATAAATACCTGTAATCTCAAAGGCAAAAATACGAACGACCAAATAGAGATAGATTTTAGGCCAGTTTTTCATTCTTTGTAGTGTAGGTTTTTATTTTTATTTCATGCAATTTTTATTTCTTTGTAAGCATATGATAGACTGAGATTCATGTAAGTAAGAGAGAGAGACTTATGTTGAGAGTGACACCAATGTAACCTCCTCTTTTCTTTCATAGTTTCTACAAGCAATCAAAGGTAACATCTTCGTGCTTTTCTTATTTATATGTTCTTCTTCTATTTCGACTTTTCCTCTTTTGGTTTTGATGAATGTCCAAGTGAATGAAGAAGCATCAGTATAGCCATATTTGTGTGAGTGCCACCGATACTTCATGATGATGTTCTCCTCCTCAAGATTCCGTATCATTTCTGTAACGCCCCGATCCTGCGGGTACAGAAACGTTACTGCAACGTATATACGCAGGTCAGAAATACCCTCACGTATATACGCTAAGCATCAGTACAGGCAAGAATCAGAGTACGGAAGCAAGTAGTGCATTATACATTCCAACACATGAGTACAATTACAAAGTTATCATCAGAGGTGACAAATATTACAATAATATTACATCACCGATATGTGCAATTGAGAGATTACAAAGAGATGTACAAGTATGAACAGTACGCAGGCACTCACGAGTTTACAAAAGGAAAACTCGAGAGGCACACAGGGGGCCTAGAAGGATAGAGCTCCAGACGGTCTGCTGGGAATCCATGCTTCAGCTGCGCCACTCTGATCAGCAACTGGGGGAATCCACACGCTCCAAGCTCCATGACCTGGACATGAGGATCCAGGGGAGTCAGATAGAACTCCCCAGGCGAGTGGTGATACAAAAGCCAGATGGCGTGCTGAGATAAGTACAAGTGTATCGATAAAACCGAATCATAATCATGCATTGAAAACCGTGTCGTGAGCATAAGCATGTATAGGCAGGTAGATATATAACAAGTGATATTAAGCAGGAAGTACTCATGGTATGGTAAGATAGGAAAATGAGACTGATGGAATGGAACACAAGGAATAAAGCAGGGTATAAGCAGCGAATATGATAATAATCATAAAACCAGAAATCCGATGTAAAACACGATGGAAGCAAACTCGGCAAAGCATACAACGGATCCATGGCTGGCATCTTTTATTATTATTATTATTACTCGTCTTACCCTGATGTCTAGATATGTGAACTAGCTTCCAACACACATATATCCACATCTGAGTAAAGCAAGATTGTTATTGGAAACCAACGGGGGTATCCAATAACAATGTTTACAGTGGGTCCCGTGCATACCCGGGACCACGGCCCAGGATGTTCCGTTGCTTGGTGACGGAACCTACCGCAAGGCGATTCAGGAGGGTCTTATGGATGCCCTTATCAAGATGGTACCAGGAAGGAGGGAGCCAGCTCTCCCCTCGGTCCCCTGGAGGCCCACAGGTCAGACCGGAAGTTTTAGTTGCACAACATGCCTAATACCACTGTAAACACGAACATGTATTGATAGCCGCAAGTTTCCCCCGACCCGATGTAAGTTGTTCCTTTTAAGATTTATTATGTAGTTATCAATTTACGGGAATAGCAGGTACAAGACATGATCAGGAGTTCAGGAGTACATGAGTACTATAAATTTAGAGCACTATATATATAATACAGGATAACAAGTACAAGATTCAAGTCACTGCATGTAATGCAGGATAACAAGTGTAGTATTCCCGTAAATGTGATAATCACAGGTCAAGTATATCATACCAGGTGTCAAGTGATAGCATGACAGGAGGATGATATTTGGCAAGTGACCAATCATGCCAAGAGATTGATATTAGTCCGGATGGCAAGTCATGTCATAACAAGGGGCCTTGCCAAGTAGTAGCATGTTTGGTGTCAGGTGATAACACCTCAGTTGTCAGGTGATACAAACAGGTATTAAATAGTAGCATGTAAATGACAAGTATGAAGTAATGGCATAGCAAGTGTTAACATATCAGGTAAATACGTGGCATGATGATAGAGTAGTAGCTGAGCACAACCAAGCGGAGCTGAGCAAGCTGGAGGCACAGATAGCAAACAGTATTTAACACTGGAGCGTCTGGCAAGGTTACCGGGACAACTCGGCTTAAGGTGCGAGTAGAAAATCCGGCAGCCTCTCGCCTAGACGAATCTAGTGGTAAAATGCTGAGTGCTGATCATGATAACCAGGCGGAGCTGAAGAACCTGACGGTCCCAATCACCTCTCTTTCAAGATAGTGAGAGACCGGAGGCTGAAGGACGGAGAGACCTGTCGGTCCCAATCACATCCCTTTCGAGATCGTAAGAGACCGGAGGCTGAAGGGTCCGGAAGTCAAGTACGCTCGGGTGTTTAAGCGCACTCTCGGTGGCTACTAGCCATCCCAGGAGTGGGCAGAAACCCAGAGTCCAACGACCACGAAGGGTCGGCCACGCATGGTATAAAGCAGTAAAATACAACGCAGGCATGGTATATGTACAAGAATTAAGCTACCCTAATACAAGCATTCGTCACAGAGCAATACATGTCCAGTCATTGGCACTCGGCCATACACAAATGCAGGGACTCAGCCCAATACAAAATACATGAAAACATGAAATAAAATACATGTCGACCAATCAAAGCAGGAAAACCCAAATGGAGGCGAGAGCGAGGACACTCGCCTAAATCTCCGGAAGAACCGAAAACTCTGAAATCCATGGAACTCGCGTACGCGTCATAAATATAATAAGTGAAGAGGAGAGAGAAAGAGTTAGAGAGAGAAAGAGAGAGGAAAACTAGAGAGAGAAGTATATGGAAGGAGAGAGTGCACAGGGAGACGCGGGTTTTGAGGGTGAGACGCGGGAGTCGCAGACGCGGGAGTCACAGACGCGGGAATCACGTCGCAAAGGTGCCACAAACGCGGGGTTCGAGACCCGCGTTCAAGTCAGGACACGAGAAGAACGCGGATGCGGTCATGGGTTCCGCGTCGCGTTAGCATGAGAAGAACACAGACGCGGGCATTAGCTCCGCGTCGTGCAGACATGAAAGGGACACAGAGGCGGGCATGGACTCCGCGTTGCGTCAGTACAAGAACGCGAAGGCCGCGTTTAAACAGATGCCAAGAACGCGAAGATCCGCGTTAAGGCGTTGCCTGGACGCGGGGGTGAGATCCGCGTCAGCAATATACAGAGAGGAGGAGGGAGAGAGAAAGGGAAAGGTGCTTGCTTTTGTGGTGGTGTTGTTTGGTGGAGGAGTTGGATTTTTATGGAGTAATGAAAAAGAAGGTGAAGGAGGTGATGTTTGGAGGTTGAAGTAGTGGATATGGAGGTGGTGTTGTGATGGTGAAATTGATGGTGGAAGTGAAGATGGTGGTGAAAAATAGTAGAGGTGATGGTGATGTTAGTTGTTTGTCGTTGTAATCGTCACCGTAATGATTACCGGAATAATCGCGAACGATTACCGGAATAATCATCGGAGATATTACCGATGAAGAAAAGCTCGGCCCCAATCAAAGGAGGTGGCCGGCTCTTGATGTGGTGATGGGGTGGTGGTTTGGTGGAGGGTTTTGATGGTGGTGGTATTTTTGGAGAAGGTAAAGGAGAAGGTGGAGGCTTTGGTGGAGTTGTTGGAGTTTGTGGTGGTTTACATGGAGATGGAGGAGGAAGAAGATAAAGGTAAGGAGTTGGAGAAGTTGTAGTGGTTGTTGTTGTGGTGGAGATGAAGGATGAGTTGGTGGTGGTTAAGGTGTTGGTGAAGAGAAAAATGAAGTAGAAAGATGAAGGAAAGGTTTATATAGGAATTGGATTTGTGAAGGTAATGTAAAAGTGTTTAGAGAGGGGGTTTTTTGTAAAATGGAGGGGTTAGGTGGCTCTTTGGCCGGCCATGGTGATGGGAGAGGAGTTTGAGATATTTTGGAGAAGATATTTTTGGAGGAAAGGAGATATTTTTGGAGGAAGAATGTAGAAGATAATGGAAGAATGGAGAAGTTTGGAGAATTTGGTGGAAGGAAAAGGAAGGAAAGAAAAGGAAAAAGGAAAAGAAAATGAAAAGAGGAAGATATTTTCTTGAAAGAAAAAGTGAAAATAATTAGAGTAGCGGATTCCCGGGATTCGGTTGCGGATGCGGAAAACTTTCGGAAAAATACCGAAATCGTCCGAAAATCAAGTATCTCGGAACGACCCGAAAAAATTCTCAAAAATCAAGAATATTATTCTAAGAATTACGGTGAAATTCGTTTCAAGAAATTCTTTATAGTTTTTAAATTAAAAATCCTGAAATCGGCCGCCAATATCGATCGACACCAAATCTGGCAGAAATCTGATAAATTCTGAAAATTCCCAAAAAATGAATTAAGATATTAAATATTATTCTAAGCAAATATGGGAAAGCGGTTTCTCAAAATTTGACTCCATTTGTAAATTAAAAATCTAAGAATCGGTCAGCGGTGCTGGTCGACACCGGTTCTGAAGATTTTCCATTTAATTCAGGAAAATTCTAGAAAATCATAGAAAATCTAAAATATTGGAAAATGATGTTTGAAACTGAAATCGGTCAAATCTGAATACCAGAAAGACCAAATTGAGTAAGACACTAGGATCGGGTCCCTGGTTCAGAGAAGAGCAGACTCTGAGTCCACGAATCCGGATCCAAGACAAAACGATCATATAAATAATTCATAATACAAAATAAATATAGGAAGTAAATCGAAAAATACGATCAAAAAATCTGAATACGCAACTAAGTACGTATTCCGGAAGCGGGGTGTTACATTCCATCCACCTTACAAAAAATTGCGTCCTCGCAATTTCGATAAGGGGTAAAATGAACACAAAGAGGACAAGGACGGAATTTATACCAATTAAGATATGAAGCACTATAGGTAGGGCTCTCAAGTTGACGAAACAGTAATCAGAATATAGATATCTTCTGCACCTCTTGCTGTATAAGTTTTTGAACGGTACCAAATAATACTGATCTGATGTCGTTACTTTGCAATAGAGTTCCAGTTGTACTGCATACTTTATAGCCCTCCGAGAATAAGCCAATTGATAGTCCTGAGCATAATAAAGAAGATCGATAATTGAGAATTCCGAATACCAGGCATCAATCACTTTGAAAGATATAGCCGAGAATGTAGAATATCCGTAGAGAATTCCGACAACTGACTTCTGAAAGATAACCCGATTAGGATCAATCCTGGGAATACCCGAGCACCATAGAGTCAGCCGAAGAGATCATATAATAGCTTTCTTCAGAACCAGCCACTACCTCTCTAGTCTACTCATATCTTAAGTTGGTATAAGGCTTTGAAAAACCAAAACAGGGGAAAGATGGAAGGGATTAGGAATCAAAGGAAATATGATCAAGAATAGATAACTCTGTACTTGTAGTTGGATTGTATAACCAGGACTCATGCATTCCAGTTGCAAATTCCTTTACCATTAATTTGCCGTCTGGACGTACTGAGGATGTAGAACCTAGGCTCTGATACCATCCTGTAACGCCCCGATCCTGCGGGTACAGAGACGTTACTGCAACGTATATACGCAGGTCAGAAATACCCTCACGTATATACGCTAAGCATCAGTACAGGCAAGAATCAGAGTACGGAAGCAAGTGGTGCATTATACATTCCAACACATGAGTACAATTACAAAGTTATCACCAGAGGTGACAAATATTACAATAATATTACATCACCGATATGCGCAATTGCGAGATTACAAAGAGATGTACAAGTATGAACAGTACGCAGGCACTCACGAGTTTACAAATGGAAAACTCGAGAGGCACACAGGGGGCCTGAAAGGATAGAGCTCCAGACGGTCTGCTGGGGATCCATGCTTCAGCTGCGCCACTCTGATCAGCAACTGGGGGAATCCACACGCTCCAAGCTCCATGACCTGGACATGAGGATCCAGGGGAGTCAGATAGAACTCCCCAGGCGAGTGGTGATACAAAAGCCAGATGGCGTGCTGAGATAAGTACAAGTGTATCGATAAAACCGAATCATAATCATGCATTGAAAACCGTATCGTGAGCATAAGCATGTATAGGCAGGTAGATATATAACAAGTGATATCAAGCAGGAAGTACTCAGGGTATGGTAAGATAGGAACATGAGACTGATGGAATGGAACACAAGGAATAAAGCAGGGTATAAGCAGCGAATATGATAATAATCATAAAACCAGAAATCCGATGTAAAACCCGATGGAAGCAAACTCGGCAAAGCATACTGATTAGGTAAAGATAGTGTGAAGTATTTGCACAGATATTATGTAAAAGAGGGAAGGTTTAGAGTCAACCTTAGTGCTTGATCACTCCACAAATGTATTTCAAATGATTAATGTATCCTTTCCAATCTCCGTTATAGCATGGGCTATACCGAGTCGATTCTCAGGGAGAGCTTGCGATGGAAGCGTTGCGGTTCGTAGTGAAGAAAGAAAACGAAGATTCTTCTTTGTCTTAAAAGAATGAATAAAACATGGAAAAAGAAATGAAAGAATCGGTGGATATGTTCATGATGGAAAATGAAAAGAAATCAAAATAAGATTGGCTTTTGGATTAACACTAAAAGAAAAGAAAACTTTATAAAAGATTTAAGGATGGAGAAAACCATGACTAGCTAACCTTACTAATTTGCTAAACTTACTCTCCGTGATGGTGAATGCGTGCCTCATGTTGATTCATCGGCAAAGATTTGTCTTGCGTGTTGGTCTAATTACTTTCCCACTTGAATGACGGGTGATCACTCTTGGACTTATCTTGTAGACTCATAGATGTCATTGGCCTACAAGATAGACTTTCAATAATGGAATCAAAAGAGCGACACTCAAGGGATGCTAAGGAAGAAGATACATCATTCATTAATTGAAGTAAAGAAGTTGTACAACAAATAGCATATGTTTGGTGATCCATCTCCATGTTCCATCAAGGCACTTGTTCTAAAGACAAGGCTCTAAATGAGGCACACATGAATCATATGGAATTACAACAAGAACTTGCCAAGCAATGAAAGTAACCCATCGGAGAAGAGAAGACCATACAACTTGCAAGATTAAAGATAGCAATCACCCATGAGTTAGTAGTTAGCAAGGTTAGTGGTTAGCTAGTTCATGTTAGAAAAGTTAGCTACTAGCCATAAGAAAAGAAAAGCAAAGCATGAATTAAAATGCAAGTAAAGTAAAGCTAGAATTAAAGAAAGCAAGTAAACTAGAAAATGCAAGAGAAGAGAGAAGAGAATGGATCAATCCTTGCTTCACAAGTTGTCACACCTTGGTATACACAAGCTTTCTCTCTCTTACAAACTCTCTCTTTACAGAATTTCTAGGGAGGAAGAAGACTAAGAGAAACAAAACCTAGAGAAAAATCAAAATACAATCTCTTTCTCTATTCTCTACTCTCTCCTCTCTCTCTTCCTCTCCTTGCGAAGGCCCTGGTGGTGTATTTATAGCCTCAGAGAGAAGTATCTGGAACCCAGGTTGTTGGAGAGAAATTCGGGCTTCAACAGCTTTCTAAATGCCGCAGATCTGCGGCAGTTACCCAGAATCTGCGGCAGAATCTTGGCCGTTCAAGCTGATCTTTCTGTTACATGTTTGTTACAGGTTGTTAGCCACGTGGACCTTCTGGAAGTCTGAGCTGGCGCATAGTATTCTCCAGATCCTGGGCTCAACCTTGGGCTCTTTTTTGGGCTTTGAATTAATCTCCTTTAATTCTTGATAATTAAAGAGATTTTGGGCCTTTTCTCCATTAGAATGTAGACCTGCAAAAATAGTGAGAAGAAGATTAAAAATCATATTTTTATTGACAATATGCATGGGAATGATGTGGTAAAATATGCAAAATTGTATATCAATCACACCCCCACACTTATTCTTTTGCTCGTCCCGAGCAAAACAAAGAAAAGAAAAACTATACTACCAATTTTATTACACCATTTTCGCAGGTGACGCGATTGCACTGAGCACGTGCAACAAGCCGTTTAAACCTCTAGGTTACCCTAGAGGAGGAGTGTTGTCTCCTGAGGGTTTTCAGCGAATTGCACCCACAAAATCCATAAAGAAAGAAGACAAATGTTAGTGTTTTGAAAATTCATTTTGAAAGAGAGACAAGTTTTCGAATTATTTTTGCAAAATATAAGTGATCTAAGGTCATAAGTCCACCTATAATTATTCTCCCTTAAACTTAGTCTCCATGCAGGATCTTCTCTTCAATTAAGGTAAGAATTCAAAATTGGATTGAATACTTTATCTTTCATAAAACCTAGATAGTATGCACATTGTGATAGTGAAGATTTCTGGGATTTCAACTCTAACCATAAAGCCATTTATTTATATATATTTATATTTCTTTTTTTTATTTTTCTTCTTCCCTTAGTTTAGGCTTTCTAGTTCACCCATGTAGCGAGCCTATAACCGATGACTCCCAAACCAGAAGGTCCTAGGGTACCAGATGAGAAAACATCCCTCGGGTTTAAGGACTCGAGTGAAAAAGGCCACAAAACTAAAGGGGATTATTTATTTCCTTTACCACCGTTAGGCGTGAATAATCATGCTTCTTGAGGCATAATTATCCAGCTTAATAAGTGATGTTTTATTATATATATTTTTCTTTTTTTTTCTTCTTTTTTTTATAATATTTTTATGGCCTTTTTGGTCTTTGTTTCCATCCCAAAAATGTGTAAGTGTGAAGTGCATACTATCTAAGGCAAAAAATTCAAGATAAAAATATCTCTCCAATTTATCTTACTTAGCCTATAATTTTAAACAAGATCTATTATTTCAACTAGGTTTAAGATGTCATAATTAAGGCTTCCTTAATAGATCAAAACTTTGTCTCTTATTTCAAAAAGTTTTTTAAAGAAAGAGAAAATTTCTATACAAAAGTGAAGAAAAAGTATCCTAAAAGAAGTGTAAAAGAAAGAAAATCTAAAAACTCTAAGTTAGTAAACCCTCCCCCACACTTATCTCATGCATTGTCCTCAATGCAGCGTGATATATGTATGCATGAAACAAATAGAAAGGGAAGGAAAAAATTACCTCAAGGTGGTGGTTCCGGTGGCGGTCTGATTGGTCCACGAAATGTGACCCAATCAGTCTTGCGTGGAGTCCGGAGGAACCCACCAGAAATATCGTGAATATAACCCATTAAAAAGATAAATCCATGAAGGATTTTTATTAAGTATTTAACCCCATCTAATTTTCATATTCCACAACTAATTTTGGAGTCAAATTTGTCAACCACCTCGTTCCAGAATGGTGTATGAAATGATAGAACGGTTGACTTGGACTCAGGAAGGACAGGAACTAATACCAACTCAGGAAGATGACTTAAGTCAAGTAAAGGTTCAGGAGTCGAAATGAGTTCAGGAATTGGGTCCAAGTCAAGAAGTTGAAACTCCAGTCCACATGTATTTTCCAACAATGGAATGTGACCTAATATGGGTGATATCTCTTTACTTCCAATATGAAGGAATTCTAGCTCATCGCCATACAATTCTTCAAAACTAAGGTCAACATCCAGAAATGTGCAATTAGTTAACTGACCCCGAGTTGACATGATCTTGTCAGCGAATAGGTCTTCATAAGTAAAGAGATTGTGAGAATCTAGGTCACATATCTCATTGAGTTCAATATCAAAAATTGGAAAACTTGCCAATTTGTCAATAGTATCTTCAGAAGTGTATAATTGGTCAAGTTCAATATGATCCTCAAAGATGGGTGATTCAACTTCATTATGAATTTGGGCAGGATCCAATGTCAACTCCGGGAAAAGATTGAAGTCAGGTAAAGACACTGGAGTCATTATTGAATCAGGAAGAAGAATTGAATCACTAAGTTGGGGTTCAAGATCATATTCATTTTCAAGTTCTATTTCAGGAAAAGGAAAACTTGCCAAAATGTCAATGGGATTTGAAGTTTGGACAAGTTCAGATGAGCGTGCTGAAATAGAATCTTAATTTCCAAAACTACATGACTCATTGGCTTTAACAGAGTGGCTAGTGACACCAGATCTTGTCCAACGGTGAGAACGTAGAGATTCGACCATCATATCTATGTCACGATTTCTAGCATTTTGAGCATGAGTCATGGCTTCAAGCATCTTTCCATAATTGATGAATTCATTGTTTTGATGAAAAGATGAAGTGTTGTCTTGGAAGTGATAGTGAAATTGTGAGTCCATCAGATTTTGGGATTTGTGTTTGGACTCACGCATACTCATTTCCATGGTGCTTTATTTTGGATTGGTGGAATTGAGTATGTATCTTGAAAATATTGTGGACTGGGTGGAGAAGGAGGACAAGGTGGTTGGAAATTATACTCGGGGTAAGTGAATCCCCACTGACTCGGTGAAGAGTTGAAATTATTATGAAAATTATAGTTATTAGATGGGGGGTATGGGTTATATTGATTCGGATAAGACCAATCCGGCACACTAGGTTGGTCAAAGTTATGGTATGCCGGGTTGGTAATATCCGAAAATAAAGTCGGTGTGTAATATGGATTTATTAAAGTTGGAAAAATTGTTATTATAAGCCATATCACACAATGAAATACAAACAAAAAGAAACAAACAAATAAACAAACAAAAAAGAAAAAAAATTCTAACCTAAGTTAGGGTAGACTTAGGACCTAGACGACTCCTAACTGATTAGACCGTCCACGGGAGGTTTAGTGTAGACTTTGACCACAAGCTAATCAGCCAGGAAAGGACAAGGTTGTTGGGAGGTTTTCCGTCAGAGACGTTCCTTAATTAAATAACCACCAACCTTCGGGCTTTCGGCCCTCAATCCCTTTCCTACACACTGATTTTGCAAGAGTCAAATTCCAACACTTTTTCCCCTTAGAATGGATCAATCCTTGCTTCACAAGTTGTCACACCTTGGTATACACAAGCTTTCTCTCTCTTACAAACTCTCTCTTTACAGAATTTCTAGGGAGGAAGAAGACTAAGAGAAACAAAACCTAGAGAAAAATCAAATACAATTTCCTTCTCTATTCTCTACTCTCTCCTCTCTCTTCCTCTCCTTGCGAAGGCCCTGGTGGTGTATTTATAGCCTCAGAGAGAAGTATCTGGAACCCAGGTTGTTGGAGAGAAATCCGGGCTTCAACAGCTTTCTAAATGCCGCAGATCTGCGGCAGTTACCCAGAATCTGCGGCAGAATCTTGGCCGTTCAAGCTGATCTTTCTGTTACATGTTTGTTACAGGTTGTTAGCCACGTGGACCTTCTGGAAGTCTGAGCTGGCGCATAGAATTCTCCAGATCCTGGGCTCAACCTTGGGCTCTTTTTTGGGCTTTGAATTAATCTCCTTTAATTCTTGATAATTAAAGAGATTTTGGGCCTTTTCTCCATTAGAATGTAGACCTGCAAAAATAGTGAGAAGAAGATTAAAAATCATATTTTTATTGACAATATGCATGGGAATGATGTGGTAAAATATGCAAAATTGTATATCAATCACATACAACGGATCCATGGCTGGCATCTTTTATTATTATTATTATTACTCGTCTTACCCTGATGTCTAGATATGTGAACTAGCGTCCCAGCACACATATATCCACATCTGAGTAAAGCAAGATTGTTATTGGAAACCAACGGGGGTATCAACGAACAATGTTTACAGTGGGTCTCGTGCATACCCGGGACCACGGCCCAGGATGTTCCGTTGCTTGGTGACGGAACCTACCGCAAGGCGATTCAGGAGGGTCTTATGGATGCCCTTATCAAGATGGTACCAGGAAGGAGGGAGCCAGCTCTCCCCTCGGTCCCCTAGAGGCCCACAGGTCAGACCGGAAGTTTTAGTTGCACAACATGCCTAATACCACTGTAAACACGAACATGTATTGATAGCCGCAAGTTTCCCCCGACCCGATGCAAGTTGTTCCTTTTAAGATTAATTATGTAGTTATCAATTTACGGGAATAGCAGGTACAAGACATGATCAGGAGTTCAGGAGTACATGAGTACTATAAATTCAGGGCACTGTATATATAATACAGGATAACAAGTACAAGATTCAAGTCACTGCATGTAATGCAGGTTAACAAGTGTAGTATTCCCGTAAATGTGATAATCACAGGTCAAGTATATCATGCCGGGTGTCAAGTGATAGCATGACAGGAGGATGATATTTGGCAAGTGACCAATTATGTCAAGAGATTGATATTAGTCCGGATGGCAAGTCATGTCATAACAAGGGGCCTTGCCAAGTAGTAGCATGTTTGGTGTCAGGTGATAACACCTCAGTTGTCAGGTGATACAAACAAGTGTTAAATAGTAGCATGTAAATGATAAGTATGAAGTAATGGCATAGCAAGTGTTAACATATCAGGTAAATACGTGGCATGATGATAGAGTAGTAGCTGAGCACAACCAAGCGGAGCTGAGCAAGCTGGAGGCACAGATAGCAAACAGTATTTAACACTGGAGCGTCTGGCAAGGTTACCGGGACAACTCGGCTTAAGGTGCGAGTAGAAAATCCGGCAGCCTCTCGCCTAGACGAATCTAGTGGTAAAATGCTGAGTGCTGATCATGATAACCAGGCGGAGCTGAAGAACCTGACGGTCCCAATCACCTCTCTTTCAAGATAGTGAGAGATCGGAGGCTGAAGGACGGAGAGACCTGTCGGTCCCAATCACTTCCCTTTCGAGATCGTGAGAGACCGGAGGCTGAAGGGTCCGGAAGTCAAGTACGCTCGGGTGTTTAAGCGCACTCTCGGTGGCTACTAGCCATCCCAGGAGTGAGCAGAAACCCAGAGTCCAACGACCACGAAGGGTCGGCCACGCATGGTATAAAGTAGTAAAATATAACACAGGCATGGTATATGTACAAGAATTAAGCTACCGTAATACAAGCATTCGTCACAGAGCAATACATGTCCAGTCATTGGCACTCGGCCATACACAAATACAGGGACTCAGCCCAATACAAAATACATGAAAACATGGAATAAAATACATGTCGACCCGACAAAGCAGGGAAACCCAAATGGAGGCGAGAGCGAGGACACTCGCCTAAATCTCCGGAAGAACCGAAAACTCTGAAATCCATGGAACTCGCGTACGTGCCATAAATATAATAAGTGAAGAGGAGAGAAAAAGAGTTAGAGAGAGAAAGAGAGAGGAAAACTAGAGAGAGAAGTATATGGAAGGAGAGAGTGCACAGGGAGACGCGGGTTTTGAGGGTGAGACGCGGGAGTCGCAGACGCGGGAGTCACAGACGCGGGAATCACGTCGCAAAGGTTCCACAAACGCGGGGTTCGAGACCCGCGTTCAAGTCAGGACACGAGAAGAACGCGGATGCGGTCATGGGTTCCGCGTCGCGTTAGCATGAGAAGAACACAGACGCGAGCATTAGCTCCGCGTCGTGCAGACATGAAAGGGACACAGAGGCGGGCATGGACTCCGCGTTGCGTCGGTACAAGAACGCAAAGGCCGCGTTTAAACAGATGCCAAGAACGCGAAGATCCGCGTTAAGGCATTGCCTGGACGCGGGGGTGAGATCCGCGTCAGCAATATACAGAGAGGAGGAGGGAGAGAGAAAGGGAAAGGTGCTTGCTTTGGTGGTGGTGTTGTTTGGTGGAGGAGTTGGATTTTGATGGAGTAATGAAGAAGAAGGTGAAGGAGGTGATGTTTGGAGGTTGAAGTAGTGGAGATGGAGGTGGTGTTGTGATGGTGAAAGTGATGGTGGAAGTGAAGATGGTGGTGAAAAATAGTAGAGGTGATGGTGATGTTAGTTGTTTGTCGTTGTAATCGTCACCGTAATGATTACCGGAATAATCGCGAACGATTACCGGAATAATCATCGGAGATATTACCGACGAAGAAGAGCTCGGCCCCAATCCAAAGGAGGTGGCCGGCTCTTGATGTGGTGATGGGGTGGTGGTTTTGTGGAGGGTTTTGATGGTGGTGGTATTTTTGGAGAAGGTAAAGGAGAAGGTGGAGGCTTTGGTGGAGTTGTTGGAGTTTGTGGTGGTTTACATGGAGATGGAGGAGGAAGAAGATGAAGGTAAGGAGTTGGAAAAGTTGTAGTGGTTGTTGTTGTGGTGGAGATGAAAGAGGAGTTGGTGGTGGTTAAGGTGTTAGTGAAGAGAAAGATGAAGTAGAAAGATGAAGGAAAGGTTTATATAGGAATTGGATTTGTGAAGGTAATGTAAAAAGTGTTTAGAGAGGGGGTTTTTTGTAAAATGGAGGGGTTAGGTGGCTCTTTGGCCGGCCATGGTGATGGGAGAGGAGTTTGAGATATTTTGGAGAAGATATTTTTGAAGGAAAGGAGATATTTTTGGAGGAAGAATGTAGAAGATAATGGAAGAATGGAGAAGTTTGGAGAATTTGGTGGAAGGAAAAGGAAGGAAAGAAAAAGGAAAAGGAAAAGAAAATGAAAAGAGGAAGATATTTTCTTGAAAGAAAAAGTGAAAATAATTAGAGTAGCGGATTCCCGGGATTCGGTTGCGGATGCGGAAAACTTTCGGAAAAATACCGTAATCGTTCGAAAATCAAGTATCTCGGAACGACCCGTAAAAATTCTCAAAAATCAAGAATATTATTCTAAGAATCACGGTGAAATTCGTTTTAAGAAATTCTTTATAGTTTTTAAATTAAAAATCCTGAAATCGGCCGCCAATATCGGTCGACACCAAATCTGGCAGAAATCTGATAAATTCTGAAAATTCCCAAAAAAATGAATTAAGATAGTAAATATTATTCTAAGAAAATATGGGAAAGCAGTTTCTTAAAATTTGACTCCATTTGTAAATTAAAAATCTAGGAATCGGTCAGCGGTGCTGGTCGACACCAGTTCTGAAGATTTTCCATTTAATTCAGAAAAATTCCAGAAAATCATAAAAAATCTAAAATATTGGAAAATGATGTTTGAAACTAAAATCGGTCAAATCTGAATACCGGAAAGACCAAATTGAGTAAGACACTAGGATCGGGTCCCTGGTTCAGAGAAGAGCAGACTCTGAGTCCACGAATCCGGATCCAAGACAAAACGATCATATAAATAATTCATAATACAAAATAAATATAGGAAGTAAATCAAAAAATACGATCGAAAAATCTGAATACGCAACTAAGTACGTATTCTGGAAGCGGGGTGTTACAATTTCATTCTTATTTATCTTGATGATGTAATGTGAATGGGGACTGAGCTCGATCTTATGAATTATGCGTTGATCGCCTCCGAAGTAAGGTAAAACATGCAAAGTTTTCAGGTGAGTCATCAATCAGAGAAGGTAAGTTTTTCTTTTAGGTTTTCTTTTCTTTTAACTTTAGTATAAATTACCAACACTATAATCTTCCAAATCTCTTTTACTCTTTTTCAATTTCTTTGTACATATCCACTTCTATTTTCGCCACCTTCTTTATCACCACTTTCTTCCTTGCTTAATTTTAACTCTTTTTTATTTTCTTTTAAAGAACTAAAAGAAGAATTTTAACCATAGATTGTAGCATAAAAGAGAACTTGCTAGAAAACTTCCACCGCTAGTCCCTTCTTGTGGATCACGACCAGCATAGCCACTTGCTATAGCGGTAGAATTGAGCACCTTGCATTTCTATTTTGTATTTCTGAAATTTTGTATTTTTGTGTGCAGGTGAAATTTCAATTCAAATTTTGGCGCCGTTGCCGGAGAGGGATGGTAAGAAATTCTCTTTTTAGTTTGCATTTTTTTGGTTAACTTTCTTCTTTATTTTTAGTATACAGATTTAACAACAAGAAATTTTTGTTTCAGTGGACATATAAGTGGCCCTTGACTCTGCTCAAGAAAGCAGAGCCCAGAAACCCTCAGATTTGCTACATTTGGCAATCTGAGTGAAACTACTAACCTGTATTTTCTGCAGGTTGGCTGAATTGCATAGTTTAATATCTGTGCCATTTATTTCATTATTTGGCTCACTGTATATACATTTCTAACACAATAGTAAAAAGTTGATTGTAAATGCTAAAAATGATTTAGATTTTGCATTTAGGCACGTGTCTATTTCATTACATTTTTTATTTACTGTTGAAGAGTGCTGGAGCCAAGGTATGTGTGCATAGCATTTAGTATAAGGTTCATTCTTGTATGAAATATTGCTTGAGTGTTACTTTTTTCTATATACATGTACACTGCACTAAATTGATTTAAGGGCTTGTCCTATAAACAAGATAAGGTGGGGGAAGTCATTACCCTGCCTTAGCCCACAAACAATCTCCTCACTCGCTAACCCAAACCTAACTAAAACTGAGTAGACGTCGGCCCTAGGGACATCTTAGACTCAAATAGGAGACTGACCTAAGGGGAAAGTTAATTTGAATCTGACTCTTGCCAAATCGGTGACTAAGGTTGGGAATTGAGGGGCGAAACCCCGAAGGTTGGTGGTTTGGCTTAGTTAGGCCTGTCGCTTTTACGCGGATACCTCCTACCAATCTTGCCCCTATCTGGCCGATTAACTTGTGATCAGATTCAGCAATATACCCCCGTGGACTGTCTAACCAGTTAGGAGTCATGTAGGTCTAAGGTTTACCCTAATTTAGGTTAGATTTTTTTATTTTTTTTATTTGTTTGCTTATTTGTTTGTTTTTCTTTGTTTGTGTTTGACATTTCCTGTGTGATATGGCTTATAACAATAATTTTTCTAATTTTAATGGTAATCCATATTACACCCCGACCTCTTTTTCAGATATTACCAACCCGGCATATCATAACTTTAACTGACCTAGTGTGCTGGATTGATCTTATCCAAATCAATATAACCCATGGCCCCAATCTTATGACCATAATTTTCAAAATAATTTCAACTCTTCACCGAGTCAATGGGATTCACCTCCCCCGAGTCCAATTTTCAACCAAATTGTCCTCCTATCTACCTTGTCCACAATATTTCCAAGATTCATACTCAGTTCCACCCTTAAAATAGAAAACCATCAATCTTGAAAATGAGTATGCGTGAGTCCAAGCAACAATCACAAAATCTGACGGACTCACAATTTCACCACAAATTTAAAATAAAACTTCATCTTTCAAGTCCAATCGCAATAAAATGATGAACCAATCGACTATGAAAAGAGCTTGAAGTCATGACTCAGGCTCAAATCGCTCGTAATCATGACATAGTTATAATAATCCAAACTCTCCATTCTCACCGTTTGATCATTTCTGATGTCACTAACCATTCTGTTAGAGCTGAAGAATCATGTTATTTTAGAAAACAAGATTGCATTTCAGCACACCCATTTGAACTTGCCCAAACCCCAAAATTTGAAAACGAAATTGACATTTTGGTAAGTTATTCTTTTCCTGAAATTGAACTTGAGAATGAATATGATCCTGAACCTAACTTGGTAATTCAATTCTACATCCTGATTCAATAATGACTCCTGTAACTTCACCGGATTTCAATCTTTTTCCTAAGTCAACATTAGATCCTGTGCCAATTCATCATGAAATTGAATCGCCAATCTTTTATGATCATCATATTGAACTTGACCAATTTCATACTTTTGAAAGTCCCATTGACAAATTGGCAAGTTCTCATTTTTATAAAATTGAACTCAATGAGAAATGTGACCTAGATTCTCAAATTTGTGATCCAGTTCAAATTCCTGAATCAATGTTAACTCCTGTCTTGTTACCCAACTTGAGTAATATTTTAGAGTCAGTTTTGATTCCCACACCTGTCATTCTTGAACTTAAATTACCAATGTTAAGTCACATTCCGTTATTGGGAAATGAATGTGAACTTGAGTTTCAACCTCTTGATTTGGACCCACTTCTTGAACCAGTCTCGACTCCTGAATCTTTACTTGACTTAAGTCACTTTTCTGAGTCGGTATTAGTTTCCTACTTCCTAAGTCCAAGTCATCATTCCATCTTTTCATACTCCATTTTGGGACAAGGGTGCTGATAAAATTGACTCGAAATTATTTGTGAAATTTGAAAATTAGATGGGATAAAATTCTTAATCAAAATCATTCATATATACATCATTTTAGTAGGTTATATTAGAGAGGTTTCTGGTGGGTTACTCCGAACTTCACGCAAATTAGATTGGGCCGAATTTCGTGGACTAATCAGAGCAGCACTGAAACTACCACCTTAAGGTAATATTTTTCTTCCCTTTCTTCTTTTTCATGCATCTATGCATTAATTCATACATTGAGGACAATGCATGAGATAGGTGTGGAGGAGGGTTCTAACATAACTTAGGGTTTTCTTTTTTTAAAAAAATTATTATTAACATTTTTTTACTTTAAAAAAAACTTTTGAAAATAGAAACAATATTTTGACATATTTTTTGTAAGAAATTAAGTCAATTTTAAGGAATATGATAATCATAATTAGGATTTCTTATACTTGATCAAAATAAGATTATTTGTTTGATTTATAGGTTTAGGAAGATAATTTGTCAAAGTAATTTAGTCTTGATCTTTGCCTCGATGAAATATGCGCACTTTATACACTTACACACTTAGGGTTCAAAAATAAGATTCTTATGCCTTATAAAATATATATATATATATATATATATATATCTATGAAAAATAAACAAATCTAATTATTGATTAGCTAGGTGCTTTGGCCTAAGCAAGCCTTGGTATTTATGCAAAAGATGATTAGATAAGTTTGAAAAAAATGAAATATATATATATATCTATAAAAATCTTCTGATTAAGCTGGGTATTTGTGCCTTATAAAGCATAAGTATTCACGCCTAAAAGCGGTTCATATAATAAAATCATTAGTTTTGTGGCCTTATTTGCTTGAGTCCTTAAGTCCTTCGGGTGTTTTCTCACCCGGTGCCCTAAAACTGTTTGGTTTAGGAGTCACCGATTAAAGGCTCGTTACATGGCAGATTAGAAAGTCTAATAGAACTAAGGAATAATACCACCAAAATAAAATATATATATGTATAAATAAATAAATAAGGCATTAGAGTTATAGTTAAAGAACTCTTAGTCAAAACTTCATGGTCATGAAGGTGCATATGACTTAGGGTAAAGTAATAGACTAGATGAGAAGCACAATTTGACTCCTTATTTTGATTGATTACAAATTTTTGAATTGAGACTAAGTTTAGGAATGAAAAATTCAGTTTTCCTATAACTTATAGATTACTTAAATCTTACAATAATATTTCAAATTTTCTTTCAAAATGTGTTTTCAAATATTATAACATTTTTCTCTTTCTTTATGAATTTTGTGGGTGCAATCCACTAAAAACTCTCACAAGACAAAACTTGTCCTCTAGGGTTAACCTAGAGGTTTAACGGCTTGTTGCACAAGCTTAGTGCAATTGCGTGACCTGCGAAAGTGGTCTAATAATCTTTGGTTCAGTTTTATTGTTTTGCTCGAGGACGAGTAAAAGATAAGTGTGGGGGTGTGTGATTGCACACATTTATTGCATTATTCTTTATTACATATCAACATTTATCATGTAATAAATCTGCTAAATTTCTTTTCTTAAATGTCTATTTTACAGAAGATAATCATGGGGAGAAAGAGAATAAAATCAAATAAATATCAGTTAGATTCAGATTTAACTAGATCTATTTGGTTAGAGGAGGATGATCCCAATCTAGTTGGTTAAATTTAGTTTATGGTAAATCAATGGTTAAAATTAAAGATCAACCGAGGGTAACGTCAAATACAGAGTCCAAATCCAAAGGGATAAATGAATAGAGAGAAGATCAACGGATGAGATGAAGTAATTTTGACTCAGATTCTG
This sequence comes from Agave tequilana, assembly GCA_038442645.1. Lineage (NCBI taxonomy): Eukaryota > Viridiplantae > Streptophyta > Magnoliopsida > Asparagales > Asparagaceae > Agave > Agave tequilana. The sequence continues at coordinate 62,612 of JAVJIF010020659.1, forward strand.
ACTGGATACATTTTAGTAGTTGAATCATAACTTTCGCTACAGAACTCAAATCTGATGATTCAAGATGATCCAAAAAGATGACTTAAAGGGGTACAACTCTTAAGTTGATAATTATTTTAATTCTATCATTTGATAAGTTATATTTAGCAATCAATACGCCAATAAGCTGCAGATCAGAACTGAATATCCACACAAATCAAATTTGTAAATAAGGGGAGGATTCAAATTCAAAAATAGCCAGCTTTCCTTATCTTCATACTCCTCTACCATCTGCGTTTATCCTATAAATACTTGTAATCTCAAGGCAAAAAGAGAACGACCAAGAAGAGATAGATTTTAGGCCAGTTTTTCATTCTTTGTAGTGTATGTTTTTATTTTTATTTCATGTAATTTTATTTCTTTGTAAGCATAGGATAGACTGAGATTTATGTTGAGAATGACACCAATGTAACCTCCTCCTTTCTTTCATAGTTTCTACAAGCAATCAAAAGTAACATCTTCTTGTTTTTCTTATTATATGTTCTTCTATCTCTACTTTTCCTCTTTTGGTTTTAATGAATGTCCAAGTGAATGAAGAAGCATCAGTATAGCCATATTTGTGTGATTGCCACCGATACTTCATGATGATGTTCTCCTCCTCAAGATTCCGTATCATTTATTCTTGTTCGTCTTGATGATGTAATACGAATGGTGACTGGGCTCGATCTTATGAATTATGCGTTGATCGCCTCCGAAGTAAGATAAAACATGCAAGATTTCTAGGTGAGTCATCAACCAGAGGAAGTAAGTTTTTCTTTTAGGTTTTCTTTTCTTTTAATTTTAGTGTAAATTACCAACACCACAATCTTCCAAATCTTTTTCACTCTTTTTCAATTTCTTTGTACATATTCACTTCTATTTTCACCGCCTTCTTTATCTGCCACTTTCTTCCTTACTTAATTTTAACTCTTTTTCATTTTTTTAAAGAACTAAAAGAAGAATTTTAACCATTGATTGTAGTATAAAAGAGAACTTGCTATAAAGCTTCCATCGCTAGTCCCTTCTTGTGGATGACGACCCGCATAGCCACTTGCTATAACGATAGAATTGAACACCTTACACTTCTATTTTGTATTTCTAAAATTTTATATTTTTGTGTGCAGGTGAAACTTCAATTCACGGTGCTAAAGGTTGGGGATTGAGGGGCGAATGGTATTTTGGCTTAATTAGGCCCGTTGCTTTTAAGCATGGATACCTCCCACCAATCTTGCCCCGACCTGGCCGATTAACTTGCGGTCAGATTCAGCAATATACCTACCCGTGGACAGTCAACCAGTTAGGAGTCGTCAAGGTCTAAGGTCTACCCTAACTTAGGTTAGATTTTTTCTTTTTATTTGTTTGTTTATTTGTTTGTTTTTCTTTGTTTGTTTTTGTCATTTATTATGTGATATGGCTTATAACAACAATTTTTCAAATTTTAATGGTAATCCATGTTACACCCCCGACCTCTTTTTCGGATATTACCAACCCGGCATATCATAACTTTAATCAATATAGTGTGCTGGATTGGTCTTATCCAAATCAATACATGACCCAGTCCCAATATTATGAACAAGACTGGAATAGTCATCACTACTCTTCACAGAGCCAATGGGGATACAACTCCCCCGAGTCATATTGTTAACCATCTTACCAACACCCAGCTTCATATACTCATTCTCCTGAGTAACCATTAGAAGAATCAATTGACTGAAAAAAGAGGATGGAAACCTTAGAAGAGCTTGAGCGACGAATTCAAATTCTAGAAGACTCAAAATCCCGTCAAAGTTTTCAAATCATAGATCCTTACTCTATTTTTCAAGAAGAACATATCGACTTAGAAAATAGTATGAGATCTATGATTCAATTCCAAAGTGATCCACTCGATATGATAAAAATAAGACTTAGTTGATTGGAAAACATGCGTAGGAATAAGGAACTCTCCACCCAATCTTTGGACTACCTCTCCACCCACTTCTTCTCCATACATCCACAAAATAATATGATGAAAACTAAGAATCATGGTATCTTGAAAACTTTGACCAAGGTTCAATTTCACCACAGAACCTTGAACTTGACCAATATCAACCCATTAACAAATTGGCAAGTTTTCATTTTAATGAGATTGAACTTGATTATGAATGTGAATCTGATCCCCAACTTTGTGATTCAGTTTCCATCTTCGAATCTATATTGACTCTGGTATTCTTACCCAATTTGGACCAATTTTTGGGCCAACATTTATTCCCGTACCTATAGACCTAGAAATTGAATCACTAATTTTGGATAGTCACATTCTATTGATGGGAAAATAATGTGAATTTCAATTCTTGGATTTGGACTGAACTCTTCAACCAAAACTTATTCTCGAACCCAAAGTTGATTTTTTCGAGTTAGTATTGGTTCCCTAACCTATCATTTTTGAGCCTAAGTCAACCATTCCACCAAGTCACATTCTTTTGTTGGATATAGGCATAGACCATAATGACTCCGTAATGATTTTTCAAGACTAGTCATGTAAAGGGAAAAAGTTTTATGATAGGATCTTTTATGATCCTATTCATATTGGGGACTGTAAATATGTAAATAAAAAAGAGGTCAATAAAGGTGGGTTCCGTGAACCACCACATTATCTTGATTGGGTAGCAACCTCAACCCAATCAGAGTACCACCGAACCACCACCTAAGATAATATTTCCTTTCCTTTTTTCTTTTTCATGCATCTATGCATTCATTCATACATTGAGGACAATGCATGAGATAAGTGTGGGGAGGGTTCTAACATAACATAGGTTTTCTTTTATTTAAAATAAAATTAACATTTTTCTTTCTTAAAAAAAACTTTTTGAAAAGAGAGCAATATTTTGACATATTTTTGTAAGAAATTAAGTTAATTTTAAGGAATAGGAAAATCATAATTTGGATTTCTTATGCTTGGTCAAAATAAGATTATTTGTTTGATTTCTAGGGTTAGGAAGAAAATTGAAAAGTAATTTAGTCTTAATTTTTACCTTGATGAAATATGCATGCTTTATGCACTTACACACTTAGGATTCAAAAACAAAGATTCCTATGCCTTATTAATATATATATATATATATTAATGAGGCATAAGAATATATATACATATAATATAAAAATTCTCTAATTAAGCTGGGTATTTGTGCCTCATAAAATATAAGTATTCATGACTAAAAGCGGTTCATATATTAAAATCCTTAGTTTGTAGCCTTGTTTGCTCGAGTCCTTAAGTCCTTAGGCATTTTCTCACCTGGTGCCCTAAGACCGTTAGGTTTAGGAGTCACCGATTAAAGGCTCGTTATATGGGCAGATTAGGAAGCCTAATAGAACTAAGGAATAATATCACCAAAAATAAAAATAAAAGAAAAAAATAAAGCATAAGAGTTAGAGTTATAGAACCCTGAGTCAAAATTTCACAGTCACAAAGGTATATATAACTTAGGGTAAAGTAATAAACTAGATGAGAAATATAGTTTGACTCCTTGTCTTGATTGATAATAAGTTTTTGAATAAAGGTTAAGCTTAAGAAAGAAAAGTTCAATTTTTCTATAACTTATAGATTACTTAATTCTTACAATAATACTTCAAATATTTTTCTCTTTCAAAATGTGTTTTCAAAATACTAACACTTTGTTTCTCTATCTTTATGAATTTTGTGGGTGTAATCCACTGAAAACTCTCACGAGACAAAACTTGTCCTCTAGGGAAAACCTAGAGGTTTAACGGCTTGTTGCACATGCTCAGTGCAATCGCATGACTTGCAAAAGTGGTCTAATAAATTTTTAAGTTTATTTTTGATATTTTGCTCAAGGATGAGTGGGGATATGATCACACACGTGCGTTGCATGTTTTCATATCATATGTGTCACATTTTTGTATTTTTATTTAAATAAAACCGTTCTACTCATATATTTTCATGTATAATGGCGTGTAGGATAATTAAAGAAGTAAAAGAGAGAGATAGACAGATTTATCTAATTAAATCCAAAGTTTAAAAAAAAGGGGATCGATTCAAATCCAGAGGTTCAAAATGCCATCTTATCAGAGACTGGGTATATCAGATGAGATAATATCATTCAAATTCAAAGAAAAAATGGATTAAAAGAAGATCCTATCGGTTCACTGAGGATAAAGAGACATATTGTCGAATCTAAAGTTGAAATTTAAAATTCAAAGGGATAAATGGATAGAGAAAAGATCATGGATGAGATGAAGCGATTTAGACTCAGATTCAAACTGGATACATTTTAGTATTTGAATCATAACTTTCTCTATCAAAATTCAAATCTGATGATTCAAGATGATCCAAAAGAAGACTTAAAGGCGTACAACTCTTACGTTGATCACTATTTCTAGTTCTATCATTTGATAAGTTATATTAAGTAATCAACACGCCAATAAGCTACAGATTAGAATTGAATATCCATATCAAATCAAGTTTGGAGATACGGGGAGGATTCAAATTCAGAAATAGCCAGCTCCTCCTATTTTCAACTCATTTTCTTATCCATTTCTATCCTATAAATACCCCACACATCAAAGGCAGAAGGGATGGAAGCAGAGAATAGAATAGATTTCTGTATAGGTTTAACTTAGGTTTTTCTTTCTCATTTTAATGTAATTTTTTTTCATAGATAACTGAGATCCAAGAAGAGTTTCATGAGAGAACAAGAGTGATGCTTGTACTGAGAGTGACATTGGTGTAATATTCTTCCTTTCTTTCATTGTTATTCAATTCAATCAAAGTTTCTTTTTCTACTTTTGTATTGTTGCTTCTCTCTTCTGTGTTTGTGAATCCAAACGACTCCAATAGCTTCGAAGTTGCCTCGCCCTTGTAAGTATCGTTGATGGCTTATGGTGATGAACTACCATTTCTATGGCAGTATAGCTTGCCCCTTCATTTCGTAGTATAGATCGGGAATAGGGAAGATCTCATCTATCATTCTTCGCTTGCCTTCAAGCAAAAATACACCGTTGACAAGGATTCTAGGTAAGTCATCAACCGAAAGAGGTAGGTAAATGCTTTAATTTTCTTTTTCTTTCTTTTAATCCTTAGTTTAGATTACTACCATCTCCCAACTCTTTAATTGACTCTTTTTTATTTTTTGTATAAATTTGTTTTCTATTTTCTCCACCTTCTCAATCTACCACTTTCTTCTTAACTTAACTATAACTCTTTTTTTTTATTTTCTTTTCAAGAACTAAAAGAAAAATTTTAACCATTTAAGTAACTTAAAAGAAAATTTGCAAAAAGCTTCCATCGCTAGTCCCTTCTTAAGGATCACGACCCGCATAGCCACTTGCTATAGCGGTAGCATTGTGTACCTTGCACTTCTATTTTGTATTTCTGAAATTCTTTATTTTTGTGTGCATGTTCGAACTCAATCACATGCCCCAAATGGCAACGCTGGGATCTCATTCTCAAACACTTCATGAAAAATCACCTAGAGGGGGGGTGAATAGGTGATTATGCTAATCTAATGATAATAATGCGGAATTTAAAAACTAATTGCAATAAACCAGAGATGCACACTCAAACAAGCCAAGCAATTATGAATGAACAATATGAATTGATGCAAGGCACAAAGTAAAGAGAGAGAGAGAGAGAGAGAGAGTAAGAGCAAGGGATCAAGCGCAAACAACAAGATATGTTTCGAGTTCGAGCACCCAGCTCTACATCCCCGCCTTCACCCAGAAGGATTTTAAGTCCACTAGCTTGTCTACAAAGGACTCCCACAAAGGGAACCTCCACCGAGGATTTGGGGCAATCACAATTACAAGGAGTACCCAACTCCTCTCCTTACAAACACAACCTCCTCCTTGAGGCACAACTCCAAGCCAACAACAATCACCTCACAACTTGAGGGATTAGCACAAACCAATACAAGGATCACCTCACAACTTGAGGGATACAACCAAAGGCACAAAGCCAAGAAAAGATTGGTTTTACAACTTGGTGGTCTAAACAACAACCACAAACAATTTCTTTCTCCCACACAAAGATCCTATAGAATAAGAAAGTAGATGTAGCTCAAGTGTGGAGAAAACCAATGGAATGGAAATCAAAATCACAAAGAAAATCCTTGGGAAAAACTGAAACCAAGATGTGGAAGTTGAATCAAAATCTTTTCCCAAAAACCCTTTTCTTTGATCTTCCAAACCCTAGCAAAAACACCAAATAGATTGTTCAATTTAAATCCAAAACTTCTTTTGATTGCTATGAAAACACCAGAGAGTAAGGAAAAATTCGCACCAAAAAATCTTATAGAAAACTGGCCATTAATGGGGTATTTATAGCCCCGAGAAAAATATAGCCGTTGACAGCAGAAACTGCCAAAAATGCCCTACCAGTCGACCGTGCGGTCGACCGGCCAACGGTCACATTTTGACCGTTGCCAGCTAACGGTCGACCGCCCGGTCGACCGAAACAAACAGAGAGTTGCTGCATGCAGTCGGTCGCCCGTGCGGTCGACCGGACCATGAGGCAGCCAGTGTGCACGTATCCGTGCACGTCGGTCGACTGATACGGTCGATCGGCTACTTGGTGCGGTCGACCGTAGGGGTCGACCGACCTAGCCGTGCAGAGACTGTTCTGGTCAGCAAAAACATGTAATTTTTAATCCTAAAAATTCCCATTAAATCTCTAAAAATCCACAAAAATAGTTTTATCATTTTTCATTGAAATACAAACTTGTGTTAAAAAGTTTAACACAAATCTCAAACATTTTGAACTATTTTTGTGTTATAGAAATTTTCCCAAAAACCAAAAACTGTATTTTCTAAACTTGGATTTTTGAATAGAAAATACGTTTTGTCCAAAACTCTTCCAAATACAAAAACATGATATTAAACAACATTTAGGCATGATGTATATGGATATAATCCTATATACATGAAACATATATATATATATCCATGTTTTTGATATTAATTCCAAAATATGTTTTGTTAAAAATACCAAAACATAAAACACATGAATAAGTGAGTCAAAACTAAGTCTGTTTAGGAAATTAAGCATGCATGTATATAGAACAAATCTAATATACATTAAACCATGTAAACTTATTTTGATCTATCTATTCATGAAAACCAAGATTGGTTAAACCAAAACGGAAAAACCGAAAATCAATATTCAAAACATGAAACGTGTGTATTGTGATCTTGAGCATATCATACTATTCTAATCTTTACAATTTGGATCTAAACACAAAACTAAACTATGTACCGAAGTCTTCTTGTAGAGCGCAATCTCCAAGCCGACTCGATCCAAAACTCTTTGATCCACCGAGCAAGTGCTATATATGATCTATGACGCTCGGGCTCTTGAATCAACATGTGAAAGCTTCCAAATCATCTTGTTGAAGCTAATCACCTACTAATAACTTGATTAATGATCTGAAACTAAAATCACAAGATTATTAGTACACATAACTACATGAGTTAATCATCATCAAAACTAGGGTGGAAGGCCTTTAAGCCAACAATCTCCCCCTTTTTGATGATGACAAAAACTCATGGAGTTATATATGCATGGATTAAAGTTAAGCTTCAAAGAAGCTCCCCCTTAACTCATGCATAAACAAATAAACATAAATATGCAATGAATGACAATGCATAATCATGCATAATCAATAAATGGCTCTAGATACCAATGAAATGTTTAAAAACAAAACATGCTCTAGATACCAATTAAAATTAAACTAAATTAAATTTAATATATGCAAAACATAAACATGCATATATAAAACTCAATCAAACTCAAAATCTTTCTCCCCCTTTTTGTCAATCATCAAGAAGGGGGTAAAAACCAAAACAAAAACAAAATCTTCTCACCCTTTTTAATACAAAGAATCAATCATCAATAAAGGGTAAAAGCAAAACTAAATCAAATAAAATTTTCTCCCTTTTATTGTTCGAAACAATGAATCAATAAAGGGTTAATAAAAATAATATTTTCCCCCTTTTTGTCTAAAACAAAAACAAAACCAAATAGGGGTGACATTCAATTAAGGTACCAATTGAAAATATGTCAAAGAATAGCATCTTGATACCAATTGAAAGGAAACAAACAAACAAAAAAATATTTATACCAATTTTAAGCAAAACATATGAAAATCTTGATACCAATTGAAATTTAAACATAATAAATTTTGAATGTCTAAACAAAAATTTTGATACCAATTGTAAATATTTTTCATTTTGAGCATATGATACCAAATTTAAATTTTCAATCATAAAGTATGGGAGTACAAATACCAATTGAAAGACAAAATTAAATTTTCTCCCCCTTTATGAAATACCAACACTAAAACAATGTGTAGGCTTGATACCAATTTAAAAGTAATCAATTGAAAATTGAAACAATTGAAAAGCAATTGAAAACTAATCAATTGAAACAAAATTGAAGCTCAAGCACTAGCATAAACACAAACATATATATGTATGGAAAATAGATACCAATTGAAATTGATATTCTTTAAAATGAAAGCATACATACATACAAACATATATGAGTATACAAGAAAGGTCAAATGATACCAATTGAAAGAATTCAATGATACCAATTGAAATAACAATAAGATCAAGTGTATATCTCATATAACTACCTCCAATCATGGTTCAAGTTTTAAATGATTTTCATTTTAAGGTATAAATGAACATGATCTCCCATCCAACCGCCCATTGAAGGTAGGGTTTTTCAAAAATAGGTTTGAAAATAGAGTACGTTTGAAAATCTCTACCAAAAGAAGAATACGAACTAGTTAAATGAGAAATCTTGTTAACTAGTACGAAATCCTTCAAGTAAGGAATAAAACAAAATTGTTTTTCATGAAACACATGTAATTCACAAGATCACTAAACACTTAAAACCCATAAAGCCCATATCATAGTCTCATGAAAACAACTCATGAGTAAACTAATAAAGTGAGTGAACAAGTGTTATGTGACACATACAATCATGAAAATATTCAATTTAGCTCATGTGAAATTCCTTAAAAACATAAAGACATGAGAAACTAGATTTTCATTACAAATTGAAATTACCTAAAAACATGAAAATCATCAAAGCAATTAAACTTCAAGGTATATGTATGTCATGTACAAACTAAAGTATACATACATATCCTAAACATAATGAGTCCACAAAAGTATATGCATGAAGGCACGTGGCTCAAAGGATGTACATGTATAATCAATAGTTTGGATAAGATAGACATATACATGAAGTTAAAACACATGATCATAGAAACATATTCAAGATGAGGAATACAAGTTAGAATGCATGAATCATCAAAACTAGACTATACTACCACATTTAATGAGTACAAATAAGCATCCAAGCACAAACATATATAAAGATTTATTTGTGGCCCACTATATGTACAAGTATAAATTCTAGTCTTAATGAAAACTAACATCTAAACAAGTAATCAAATCATTAAGCATAAAACGGGATATAAATCAATCATGAAAGACATAAAAATGATCATGAAGAAAATCCACATGCTATTAGAATCATGAAATACATAATAGCTAACAAATGGTGAGAACACAACAAATGGGTCCATCTAAACATGGTGATCTTAAAAGCTATACATGTATGTCAAAGGTCTAATAAACATGGCATTCAACAAAATATGATTCAACAAAACAAAAATCATAAACATCCACATGATCATTATGTATATGCGTGTGCATTAGATTTAGGGCATACATATTAGTTTAAACAAGGTGAGAACACTAAATATAGATCCATATAAAACATGGGTGTCTCAAGTAACTAAACATGTATATCACTAATCTAATGATCATGGCATAATCATAATAATCAACAAACATTAAAACATGCTATAAACAATAATATGAAAAGCATGCAAATAAAAACGGAAGTTAGAGATCGATACCAAAACCGATGAAGGCACCTCTCTAGTTCTCCAAACCAATGGTGCCCTCCTCCACCAAACACCCTTGAAAGTGATGCATCCAAATTTGTTTTCTTTTAAGCACGGAACGCATCCACTCCAAGCACCGCTACTCTCACGTGATGTGAGAGCCCACCCTACATCAAAAATTTTAGGGGTGGTCTTTGGTACCCATTTTCTTTTGGGTCCATAGGGGTTAGTATCTTTCCTAACCCAAACAAGATTATTTGCTAAATTTTCAATATGTAGACGATCATAGTAAAATCTAGCAAGGTGGCCTTTTCGACCACAATGTGTACATGTGTACACAGGAGCATACATGTTATGGTTGTGTCCGTGATGAGCATGTGTATACCGTGATGGGTGTACATGTAAGATGGAACTTGTTTCCTGTGAACCAAGGTTTCCAAGCGTGTATGATTCAATGTACATTGCTCAAAGTGGAGCCCAAACATTCAACACTTTTCTTCAAAACATTTATATCTTTTTCAATACTTGAAGATAAAGTGAAACATGCAATAGGTGTGCTAGAAGAAGAAGCTACACTAGCATGGCACACATGAGAATCAATATCAATTTCAAAGATTCATTTTTCTTTAAAACAAAATCCAATTCTTTTGTAATGAAATCAATTTCATTTTTCAAAACAAGATTATCTTTTAAACAAAATCCAATTTAGAAGATAAAACCTCATTATTTTTCACACATCATCACAATCATTTTTTGCCTTTTAAAACATCAATCTCATTAAGGGCAGGTCTAATTGAGATCTTAGTGAGTCACGTACACTAG
>JAVJIF010020660.1:0-52020 GCA_038442645.1 Agave tequilana
GTTAAAAAAAAAATTTCATGAGTCCATACACAAACATTCAATTCTCCACAAAAAAAGAAAATCTAGTATAGTCTAGTGGTTTTGTAAAAAATATCGGCAAGTTAAAAATCGGTAGAAACATAATCAATGTCAATATCACCTTTCTCATAATGATCTCTAAGAAAGTGATACCGAATGTCAATGTGCTTAGTCTTACTATGTTGATTTACATTTTTAGTCATATGAATAGTACTAGTATTATCACAAAATATCTTAATATGGTCAAAATACAAATCATTGTCAAGGAGAGTATGTTTCATCCAAAGGACTGTGCACAACAAGCCCCCGCCGCAACATACTTCCCCTCGGCGGTTGAGAGGGCTACCGAATTTTGCTTCTTGGAAGACCATGAAACAAGACAATTACCGAGAAATTGACATGTTCCACTTGTACTCTTCCTATCCACTCTACAACCCGCATAGTCAGCATCCGAAAAACTCGTCATGAAAAATTGTCTGGTCTTCGGATACCACAAACCCATTTCAATTGTGCCCTAAGGTATCTAATAATGCGTTTTACCACAATCAAATGAGACTCTTAGGACACGATTGAAATCGAGCACAAAAACATACACAAAACATAATATCCGGCCTACTACCCGTTAAATACAACAAGCTACCAATCATGCTACGATAAAGCTTAATGTCTACACTTGTACCTTGTTCATCCTATCAAGCTTTGTGGTGGTAGCCATGGGAGTTTTGCTTATCGTAGCCCTTCAAGCCCAAATCTCTTGATAAGTTCCTTCGTATACTTGGCTTGATTGATGAAAATTCCATCCTTCCTTTGCTTGATTTGGAGACCAAGGAAGTAGTTAAGCTCGCCCATCATAGACATCTCAAATTCCTCCTTCATGCATGATTCAAAAGCTTTGCAAAGATTTTCATTAGTAGAACCAAATATGATATCATCAACATATATTTGAAATATAAGTATATCATTTTCAACATGTTTACTAAACAAAGTAGTATCTATTTTTCCTTTATTAAAACCATTAGAAATAAGAAATGAAGAAAGTCTTTCATACCAAACCCTAGGGGCTTGTTTTAAACCATAAAGAGCTTTGTCAAGTTTGAAAACAAAATCTGGATGTGTAGGATCAACAAACCCGGGGGGTTGTTCAACATACACCTCTTCTTCAATAAATCCATTTAAGAAAGCACTTTTTACATCCATTTGAAAAAGTTTAAAATTTTTATAAGAAGCAAATGCAAGTGTCATCCGTATGGCTTCAAACCGTGCTACGGGTGTAAAGGTTTCCTCAAAATCGATACCTTCGACTTGAGTGTAACCTTGGGCCACTAACCTAGCTTTATTCCTAGCAACATTTCCCGACTCATCCAACTTGTTCTTAAAGATCCACTTAGTACCAATTGTTGGTCTATTGTGAGGCCTAGGAACAAGATGCCAAACTTGATTGCGCTCAAATTGATTGAGCTCCTCTTGCATGGCTAGCAACCAATATGAGTCGCCCTCGGCTTTGAGGATGTTCTTTGGTTCAAAGTGAGAAATAAATGCATAGTGCCTACAAAGATCATGAAGTTTAGAACGAGTAGTTACCCCTTTTGATACTTCACCTATAATAAGATCCTTGGATGATGGATTGAATCTCCAATCTTTTGGAAGAGGTTGAGTAGTCTCTACTTCAACTTCTTGAACTTCATTTCCTTGAACTCCATTTTCTTCATCACCCTTTGGCATGTCTTCAAGAGTAGGTGAGTCCTTCAAAGTAGTTCTCTCCATGTCTTCATTTAGGGAATCTATTTCTACAACATTCTCAACAAACATATTTGATTCCTCAAACTTTGCATGTATAGTTCAATAGTAAAGGATGATTTATTGAAAACTCTATAAGCTTTACTAGTGTTAGAGTAACCAACAAAAATTGCTTCATAAGACTTTGCATCAAATTTACCTTAATTATCTTTAGTATTCAAAACAAAACATTTACAATCAAAAACTTTAAAGTATGAAACATTTGGCTTTCTAGAAAAAATAGATCTCAAAAGATATTTTAGAAGTGTTTTTGCATAAGAAAACTCTATTTGATATGTAGCAAGATGTGTTAACGGCCTCGGCCCATAGATAATGAGGGAGACCGTACTCATTTATCATTGTCCTAGCCATCTCTTGTAATGTACGATTTTTCCTCTCAACGACTCCATTTTGTTGTGGAGTTCTAGGACAAGATAGTTCATGCTTAATTCCATGTTCTTCACAAAAAGTGATAAAAGGTTGGTTATTGAATTCACCACCTCTATCACTTCTTATTCTTAAAATAGAAAAATCTTTTTCCTTTTCAACTCTTTTCTTAAAGGCTTGAAAATATGAAAAGGCTTGATTTTGAGTTCTAAAAAGAAAACCCAAGTAAAACGCGAGAAATCATCAACTAAAACAAAAGCAAAACGATTCCCACTTAGACTTTTGGTTTGTGTAGGACCAAACAAATCCATATGGATCAACTCCAAAGGTCGTGATGTCATGATATCCTTGATTGACTTGAAAGAGGACTTGGTTTGTTTCCCAAGTTGGCACGCATCGCAAATGCGGTCCTTTTCAAAGTTCAAGTAAGGATTACCTTTCACCATTTCTTTATTGTTTAACCTAGATAGATGGTCAAAAGATATGTGGCCTAATCTCCTATGCCACAACCAAGAGTCATCATTGAGGGATTTCAATCAAGTAGCATTGCATAGCATATTAGACATGTCAATCATGTATACATTATTTTCACAAAATCCGTAAAATATACATGTATTGGATTGTCTATCAATAACACTACATGCTCGGTCATCAAAAACAACATTAAAACCTTTATCACAAAGTTGACTAACACTCAAGAGATTATGCTTGAGGCCATCAACCAAAACAACATTTTCTATTAAAGGAGATGTACCAAGTTTAACATTACCAATACAAATGATTTTTCCTTTGGCGTCATCTCCGAAGGTGACGGTGCCACCTTCATGATATCTTGATAGGGTTGCAAAGCTGTTGATATCCCAAGTCATGTGCCTTGAGCAACCACTATCAAGATACCACAACCCCTTACGTCGTTGGGCCTTGGAATGTACCTACATCATTTAACAAATTTGTTGACTTTGGTACCCAAACTTTCTTGGGTCCTTGAATGTTAGTATTCCGAACCCAAACATAATTATGCGATGGATTAATCCTATCATAGCAAAATTTAACCGAGTGACCTTTACGGCCACAATATGTGCATGAAAAAACTTTACTATACATGAATGCATGATGAGTGTGTGTGGAGTGTGGGCATGTTTAGGGTGCTTAGCATGATGTAAAGGTTGTGATTTATGAACATGAGTATGAGTAGTAAGTGTATGTTTCTTAGGGACATGTTTCTTAGGAAACATGGCCTCTAGTCTATTTTATCAAATTCACATTTCTTCAAAACTACCCCTAATGAATCAATTTTCTCTTTTAGCATGGAAATTTCATTTTCATCAATTTGTGGAAATTTACCTTTGCAAGAAATTTTATAGCTATCAAAATCCTTTTGTGTAGAAGATAGAGTAGAAAACAATTCATCTTTTTCTTTTGTAAGAATGAAAACTTTATGGTTGAGTGATTCATTTTTCTTTTTCATTTTCAAGTATTTCTTTTTGAGAAAATCATAGTTATGAGATAGTTCTTCAAAAGCTTCTCCTAGTTCATCTATAGATAGTTCACAATCAATGAAAGTATCGGGAGTTACCTTACTTGTGCTTTCATTTTCCATGAAGCACATGTTGGCGGTGTCGACTTCCTCATCGGATTCACTCTCTGAATCTCAAGTGGCCTTTAAAGCTTCTTTTTGTATGGCTTCTTGGAGGTGGAGGGTTTGCTTTTGTTATCCGGACATTCCGCAACAATATGACTTGGTTTCCGGCAATTGAAGCAAATGATTTTCTTCTCTTCTTTACCTTGCCATCTCTTTCTATTTTGGAACTTTGCCTTTTGTAAATTCTCCGAACGTTCTTTACAAGAAGAGAAAGATCTTCATCATCCTTTTCTTCATCATCGTCGTCAGAGTAGGTGGAAGAACTCTTGAAGGCAATAGCTTTCTTCTTAGGAAGAGCCATCTCTTCTCTTGCTTTTCTTTCCATCTCATGGGTTTTGAGATTCCCAATGAGACCGATAAGCTCCATTTCTTCCTTGTCATTGAGCTCCTTCAAAGTTGTGGCTTTGACTTCCCAAGATGGAGGAGTGCACGGATGATCTTCCTCACCTTTTGGTCGTTGTCAATAGCATCACCTAAAGAAGAAAGTCCATTAGTAATCTTTATAAATTTAGTAACCATATCATCTATGGTTTCATTCTCTTGCATATAAAAATTTTCATATTGGGAACGAAGAAGGTCGATTTTTGCCCTCTTTACTTGTGAAGTTCCCTCATGAGTGACAAGTAAGTGAGTCCAAATCTCATGTGCGGATTTGCAATGAATGACTCTTGCAATATCATCGTCATTAAGAGCTTGAAGCAAGGCATAGTGTGCCCTAGCATTAGCATCAAACTCCTTCGTGGCAATATCGGACCAAGTGTCCTCATCACCAAGGGGTGCACTAAAAGGTTTGATCACCGCCTTTACAACCCGGCTTCCTAAGGATTGCAAAAACACGGTCATCTTAACCTTCCATATGGGAAAGTTAAGGCCATCAAACTTGGGTGGGGTCTTAAGTGTATGAGGATGAAAAATGAATAGAGTGATTAGCAATATAGGATCTCTCTAAGGTTGTTAAGCCAAGAGCCTAGAGACCAAAGCTCTGATACCAATTGAAAAACACCTAGAGGGGGTGAATAGGTGTTAATGTTAATCTAATGATCTTTTTAAACAAGTATGTATGTATGATGCAAACGGTCACTCAAAACAAGAAATTGAAGCTGAATTCCCCGTGAAGGGCTCTAGAACTTCTCCTCTTTGATTCCTCTAGATTATGAGTTGAGGTGCGTAATTGCTTTCTTGTTGTGATGAGTAAAGACCAGAAAATGCAAGTGAAAGAAATGGGAGCAATAAAAAGGTGCAAGCAAGAAGTATCACAAGATAAAATTGTAAAGTAATGAAAAGTAATAAGAAACCAATCGCAAACACAAGGAATTTATTACGAGGTTCGAGCCACCGCTCTACTCCCCGCCTTCACCACTGTGAAGGATTTCCACTAAATCCACCAAGGAAATTACAAGAGGTCTACACAAGACCGGAGTACCAAACTCCCACCAATCCAACCTCTACACAAGAGGATCTCAACACAAAGAACTATAAGTAACAAGGTGATCAAGAAGGCCACAAACTTCTCTCTTACAACTCCTTACAGAATGGGAATGATTTTTGGCTCAAGAAGTGTAGTGAGAAAAATTCAGTTGTAAAGAGTAAGAAAAGAGCTTGAAAAACCACTGAAAAACTTAAACCAAGAATGCACTTTAGAATTGAGAGCTTTGAAAACTTTTTTCCTCTTTTGAAACACAAAACAATGGGTATTTTTCTTGATTTTTACAAGGAACCAATGCCATCTATTTATAGGGATTTGAAAGGATCTAATCATCATTTAGACTAGCTAAATAGGTCAGAAAATAGCTTCCAAAATTTCAGAAATAGCTGAAAGATTTAACCCCATCAAATCCAGGAAACAAGTTTCAATAAACTAACCGTTAGGGCTGCTAGCGGCTGTCGGTCGACTGGCCCGGTCGACCGACAGCCCAACTGGCAACTAGCCGTTGGACACAGTCGACCGCTCTCGGGTTTTGTCAGTCGACCGGGCCGGTCGACCAGCAGACGTGCACAAATGTGCACGCCAAAGATACAAGGCCCGGTCGACCGGTGCAGTCGACCGATCAGGCCTGAAATGGATCTGGGCGACCGCCCGGTCGACCGTTGGGCCTGAAACAGTATTATTTATAGGAAAAATCTTGAACTTACAAAAATTTTTAAAATAATTTTGTAAGGCTATATGATTAAGTAGCATGCTATAAGGGTTGGTATACATGATATAAACAAGATGTAAAAATATAAAATATTTTGAGTAATGTATATCAAACAAGACATGCACCTAAATCAATTAACCAAAACAAAAACCGTATTTTGAAAAATGAAAGTGTGTGTGTGTTTTCTTGAGCCAACTTCTCATAACCATATTCTTTAACAAACTAATTCTTACAAAGGTTCTAGGTGACTACAAGGTCTTCAAATGGGCTTCTCCATATGCGATGTTGAATAGCTTGAATCCTTGAACCCGAAATGAACCAACTTGAGTCAAAAATACCTTCATTTAGGGAAGAACACTTCTTGAATCCTTAGAACCCTTAAACACACTTAAACACTAAATATGATTAGTACAAATAACTATATATGTTTTGTAATCATCAAAACTCAAAAATCGGGTGATTGTAAACTTGGGCCAACACAATTATCAACTACTGGCTGAAGAAGTGCAGTGGATTTTCAATCTGGATGGTGAGAAGTATTATCTCCCATCTAGTAAGTATCATTTTTCATTGTCTTTCTTCTAATGCGTGGCGAGGGTTCGGAAGATGAAGTGGCAAGTGACTAGGACTATCGACCCGTTCACGTGGGAAAATTGTTAGCTCCTTCTCCCTGTTATACAAGGGCGGGTCCTCCTCGCTGCGTATTGGGTCTCCACCCTGGAAACGTTCTCCCAGACATCCCAGTGGGGGAAAATCCTGTCGTGGCTCAGACTTTTGGAAACCAGTTCTTCAAGGCTCGTGGTAATTATCCAGCCACTGATTTCAGGACCCCTGGGTGGATTCATCCCCCAAGGCCTGGTGGAGGGACTTGACCTTATATGTCTTTGCCCATTTTGAAAAGGATCTGGAGAGATTGGGACTCTACGAGGCTGTTAGGGCAACCTGTTACGGCATCCAGATGAGCGTAGCGAACTTCTACGCCATCTTTGTGTTATACTGCCCAGCTACACGGACTTTCTTCAACCTTGTAGGTGAATTGAGCATGGCATTGCACGAGATATGGGAAGTCTCTGCTCTGCCTTTGGGATCTCTCCCATATGAAGAATATTCTCGTGCGAGGTGGAATTGGCACTTCTGGAGAAACAGGAGCCCGCCTTGTTCGAGACTTACCGGGAATTAATGTGCCACCTTTACATTTGCTCGAGTATGCATGGAAGTCATAAGGGAGCTTCATGTAGTTCGAAGAGCTGGGGGAATTATTTATTCCCCAACCTGAAAAATGCTCCTGAAGCAGCTCACTGCAGGGTTGTAGACGAGGACATTTTTCGAAGGATGCAAGAACACTCCCAAGGGGATATGATTTTGGAAGAAGATGATGGACCCTATGAGAAAGGTGATATTCTCCAGAGTTTCCATCACCAGGCTCGTCGACTAATATCTCGGAAGGCACTTTTGGCCAATTTTTATCGGTTTGGCTGAAGAGATGCGTGGTGCCATCTTCTTCTAGCGACGTCATTGTTCTGACTATCTTATTACCAGCTATTCATCTAGTCCACGGTCGTTCCCTTGAACTTCTCCTAGCAATGGTGTCTTGTCTTCAACGGGGCCTCCGTGCATTGACGGAGGCTTTCTGTAGGCTACCAACGACGAAGAGGGGAAAAGGCACTATCTTGCCTTGCGACGGACCAAACCCCAAGATTGGTTTTCCATACACCTATTTGATGGCATGGTTCTCCCTTCACTACCCCTCCATTATCCAAGCCGGTGAGGAGCCTCCAGAAGGTGTCCGGATGACGCTCCTCCGTCGATTTGAGGGATGTTCGTGGTCACAGACTTATGTGGCCGCGGTTCGCAAACTGCTGTGCCGACACGACGTCTACAGTCTTTTTTGGTGTTTTCCCTACATTCGCGATGCAGGTTATGGCGAAGAATTCATAGATGTAGGAGATGGGCAGACGTCGCTGAGCCGGGGGGGTCTTCGAATGGCTAGTTAGCATCCGGCCATCCCATATGGTCTACAGGAGCGGGGATACCTGCAACATGGAACCCTATGTCCCGAGCCGGTTTGCTCGTCAGTTCGGGTATGACCAACTATATGTAGGTAACCCGAACACTAGCCTGGCCTTCATGGGGAGCCTCATTGATGGTACTCGTGCCTGGCAGTTCTACATCACTGGCTGTACTGAGGCGCGATTGTGCATGTCGCTGAGAACTCCGAACCTTCAAACAACTTTGCGGTTCTGTCAGTGGTACAGAACTTCAAACTCCACACCAACTGAGTTTTCTATTAACTCGTTTGGTGTGAAATTGATCTCTCAGCGGCTGAAGCGGAAAGTCACCGAGAGAGGCGAGGGCAGGAGAGTCCGTGTGCCAGGCCTCGGAGAGTTCGTCGCTACTGTTGATAGTGAGGCCTCAGACGCGGAAAGTCCCCGCTTTGAAGAAAATACGGGTGTTGAGGCTCCACCAGATGCACCTGGTGGGGTAGGCATGACCCCTATAGAAGATGTGGAGGTAGAGGAAGTGGAGGAAGAAGATCCCGATGTTCACTTCAAGCGAAAACGGCAGGGTGGATCTCGCAGGAAGAGGGTAGTAAAGAAGCCTCATCGCTACACTCCCACCGTTATTGCAGAGGGTGAATCAGCCATAGTGCTTCCTCCTCCCGCTCCGTTAGTTATCAAGCTATCAGCTCTGAGGCAAACTGTTGATAGCTGCTCCTGACCTGAGTAAGATCAGTTCCATTCTTGCGACATATACTTATATATTTCATACAGCTCATTCTTTTATCCTATGATTCAGGAACCGAGACGGCGAGAGAACCGAGAGCCGAGATTGTGAGAGAACAAGGGGATTATTATGATTCTCTGTTCACTTATAAAGAAGGTGATGAGGCTAGCTACTTCGCCGTCTCAGAAGACTCCGGAGGTGATGTGGCTAACGTCGGTCCTTTGGGTGTTGGGACCTCCAAAAGAAGTCCCCTGGCCTCTAGCTCTATAGGATAGACCACAGAGGGTTCGGCGAGTGAAGGTGAGCCGGCCGTTCCTCTTGACTCTACCAAAAACTTTCCTATGGAGCCTGATGGGATTGATGCTGCCGTCGAGGAAGTTCAGAGAGAGACTGCGGCTGAGACAGTTGAGGTGATATCACTTCTCAATAATACTTTGATCTTCTGTGAGTAATTCTTTCCTGATATTCATTATGCCTTGCTCAAATAAAGTCTTGCCGCAGGTGTTCCGCCTTTGGGTGCATCGACTTCAAGGGAGCCAGCCAATTTTCCTGAGGGAATTAGGAGTGAAGCAAGTACTTCGACCTCAACGGACGCTGCTGAGTTGGATGCCTTGTATCACAACCTGCCTTCTTATCAGCCCGAACCGGTCAGTGAAAAAGAAGCTGAGGGGACAGTGGTTATGGAACCAATCTCACTTTTAACTATCTCAGTAAGTGAGATGCCAGTGGTTTCACGAACACTGCCAATCTTGACAATCGCGGAGCTGAAGGTAATTACCAGTCCTACTTCTCCAACCAACACTGGTTGTTGAGCCAGCTCTCCCGGAAATAGTCACCAGCCCTACTTTGGTTATGGCTAGTGTACTGGTTTTAATGAGGACTCCTCCGAGAATACCGGCGACCCCTCATATTTCTCCAGCCAGCGCTCCTACCATCGCCTCTACGGTTATGTCAGTGAAACTGGTGGAAGCTTTGCCTTCAGGAGCCACTCGTTCACCGGGAATAGTTGAAGCCGAGAATGAATTTGTGGCTGAGCTAGTCGACAGCTTTTATAAGGGCTTGAAGCGATCTGTTGCTTTGGTCTTGAAGGGCTCGACTACCTCGTTCTCTGCTTTGAAGGTGGTCCTCTTTCGAAGTATTGACAACATTCGAGACTTTGGAGGGGATGACCAAGCTGCCACATTAGAGTTTCTGGTGGAGAGGCTTGGGAGGGATGTAAACAAATGGCGCCGTCTCAGCCATTCAGATTTGGACTCCTCAGTTAATGAACAACTTGAATACCTCGCTGCTCAAATGCGTAAAGCTCAACTTGCCGCTCAGGAAGCAGCTAAGGCAATTTTTTCAGATTTGAAATCTTTGGAGATAAGAAAAGTAAAAATTGGGGATGCCATAGATACTTCCAATAGTGCTCTTCTTGACGCAGAGGATAAGATTTAAAAGGCCAAGGAAATGATCAAGAAAGCCAATCTTCTTTTGTCCAAGGCTGAACCGGTGTGTCTTGAGGAGATCGCTCGGCTAGAGCAACTTAAGGCTCAAAATGACAAAGTCCTGCAACAGGAGCTAGCACAGAGGGCAACTCTGGCTGAAATTGAGGCTCGTCTGTCCTAGACAGCAAGCTTTAATGAGGCTGAGTTGAGGTCACAGACATTCATCAGATCTGCTGAGCAGAGAAAAAATAGGCTGGCCTTCTTTGAAGAACAGATCAAGTCTTATGAAGCACCCTCGTAACTTGTAATCCATGTATCCATATATCCCTCTTTTGGAATCAATAAAAAAGTAATTTTATTTGACTCCTCTGTTGTATTTCCAACTTGTTTTATCTTCTGAATTTGCAATTCTTACTTTCAAGTTGTATGTAATGGTATAATTAATCTAATTAGAGGTGATAAACTGATAGGATTAGTTACAAATTTGAGAAATGGCTCGACTCAAATCATATTGAGATGAGGATGGAAGAAAAGAGCTTGATGATCTTTACTGTTCAGAGGTAAATATTAACGTAACAGAATAAAGATCGTCGGATGACCTGGACATGATGATTAGGAATCACTAGACACGAAATCTTTGAAATCACCTAGAGGGGGGGGGGTGAATAGGTGATTATACTAATCAATGCACAAATTAAAAAGTTGTGATGCAACGATCACCCAAAATAAGACTAGAAGCCGAATACCCCGTGAAGGGCTCTGAACTCCTTCCTCGTGATTCCTCTAGATAAGAGTTTGAGGTGCGTATTGCAATCTTGTTGTATGAGTAATGATCGACAATATGAATATGAAACAAATAAATATTGCAATGAGTATAAAGCAAGTAAATGAAGCAATGAATATAAAGCAAGGAATTAAAGCAAGTAAACCAATCGCAAACACAGAGAATTTTTCCGAGGTTCGAGCACCCAGCTCTACGTTCCCGCCTTCACCCAGAAGGATTTACCAACCACTATAACTTCACAAAGAGTTACAACCACACCGGAGTACCCAACTCCTCAATCACAAATACAAGTATCTCTTAGTGATCAAAAGACCACAAACCCTCTTTTGAAAAATCTTTTTCCCTTACAAAAACCCTATAGAACAATGTGTAGGATTGAAGCTCAAGTATTGTAAGTGAAAAAGAAAATGAATTCGTAGAGAGTTTTAAATCAAAAACATCAGAAAAGAGAGAGATTTTTCAGCACAAAAACAGAGAATGAAAACTTCTTTTGAGAGCTTTAAACTTGAATATTTTTGCAAATGCTTGTTATGAAAACCTTAACCCTAATCAACCCTATTTATAGGATAGAGCTAGGGATTAAAGGGTAAACTAATACAATAAGTAATTAGGAAGTATTTGACCTAAAAACCTGCCCCTAAACTCGTTTAGAGACAAAACAAACGATTTAAAACGTGTTTTAAAATATAGCCGTTAAGGCTGAAATACAGCCTCGGTCGATCGGCCGGTCGACCGGGTTTTCAAAAAATAAAGCCGTTGCGGCCCACGGTCGACCGCCCGGTCGACCGAAACAAACAGAGAGTTGATGACTTTCAGTCGGCCGAAGGTCGGTCGACCGCCCGGTCGACCGGGAAACGTGCACACATGCACGCACCCAATGGTCAGAATCCCGGTCGACCGGTCTGACCTGAAACAGAGCCGGTCGACCGTCCGGTCGACCGCAACAGGTCAAAAGCTGAATTTAGGAAAAAGTTTTGAAGAGATTTTGATGGTTTTCAAAATATTTTTGATTAAGACTAGGTATAATAAATAAAATGAAGTTTGTGAGAAATAAAATATATTTAAAAATATTTTGTGTATATATATATATAGGAGAAATTTCTTTTAGATAAGACATGTGCACAAAAAACTAGTGTGTAGGGAATTTGAGCTTCAAACCTATTCACTATTCTTTAACAAACTATAAAAGATAAAAACAAAACTAATGAAGTCTCTGAGCCACAATGAAGTCCTGAGCCATACTAGAACCTTCTCTTCTATGAACACTTCCTCTTGCGCCATTTGCCCATTTTAGCACCATATACCTTGCAAACCTTGCAATAGCTAAGTAATGGCCATCATAAATGGTACTAACCTGAAATTCATCTTAAAAAACGTATTAGTACCATATAGCTTCTATGTGTTTTGTTATCATCAAAACTTAAACAAATGGAGAGTGTAACCTTTTGGGCCAACAATCTCCCCCTTTTTGATGATGACAAAACATATAGGCTATAACAAAAAGATATAAAGAGAGAGGTAAAAACTCCCCCTCAAATAATGCGCTATTTAAACATAACAATAAAACACATCAATAATAACAAAAAGATATAAAGAGAGAGGTAAAAACTCCCCTCAAATAATGCGCTATTTAAACATAACAATAAAACACATCAATAATAATAAAAACAAAACAATAAAACACATCAATAATAATAAAAACAAAATAATAAAACACATCAATAAAAACAAAGGCATTATTAATAATAAAAACATCAAACACCAAAATCAAAACATATTTCTCCCCCTTTTTTCATACATCAAAAAGGGTAAATAAGCAAGAAAAATATTTTTATTCAATAACACAAACATTAAGTTCACCACATATAAAGGAAAATCTATTAAAATCAAGTGGTTTAGTGAAGATATCGGCAAGTTGCAAATCCGAAGAAACATAATCAATCTCTATATCACCTTTCTCAAAATGATCTCTAAGAAAGTGATATCTAATCTCAATGTGCTTGGTCTTACTATGTTGATTTGCATTCTTAGTCATATGAATAGTACTAGAATATCCAACAAATATTGCTTCATAAGCCTTAGCATCAAATTTACCCAAGTTATCTTTAGTATTCAAAATAAAACACTTGCCTCCAAAAACTTTAAAGTATGAAATATTTGGTTTTCTTAAATTATAAACTTCAAAGGATGTTTTGAAAGTATTTTTACACAAATAAATACTGTTTGATATGTAGCATGCGGTGTTTACGGTCTCGGCCTATAGATATTGAGGGAGGCCATATTCACTTATCATAGTCCTAACCATCTCTTGAAGAGTTCTATTTTTCTTTTCAACTACTCCATTTTGTTGTGGAGTTCTAGGACATGACATTTCATGCTTAATTCCCTTTTCATCACAATAAGTCATGAAGAGTTGGTTAACAAACTCACCACCTCTATCACTTCTTATTTTCAAAATCAAAAATCCTTTTTTTTTTCAACCCTTTTTCAAAAAATCTTAAAGTGTGAAAAAGTTTGATCTTTGTGTTCCAAAAAGAAAATCCAAGTGAACTGGGAAAAATCATCAACTAAAACAAAAACATATCTACTTCCATTTAAGCTTTTAGTTTTAGTTGGTCCAAAAGATCCATGTGAATCAATTCTAATGGCCTAGTTGACATGATATCCTTGATTGGTTTGAAAGAAGACTTGATTTGTTTCCCAAGTTGGCACGCACCACAAATGCGGTCTTTTTCAAACTTCAAGTAAGGAATACCCTTCACCAATTCCTTAGAATTAATTCTAGCAAGATGATCAAAAGATGCATGTCCTAATCTTCTATGCCAAAGCCATGAAATCTCATCAAAAGTATTTAAGCATTTAGTAGAACAATCCAAATTAAGCATGTCAATAATATAGACATTATTATCACGAAATCCGGTGAGAATACAATCATTGTTTTGCAATCAAAATTTTGCAAGTAGATTCATCAAACACAACTTTAAGACCACGATCACAAAGTTGACTTATACTAAGCAAGTTATGTTTAAGTCCATCAACAAGAACAACATTTTCTATTAAAGGAGATGCATTAATTTGAATGTTACCTATACCGATGATGGTGCCCTTGGAGTCATCTCCGAAGGTGACGTTGCCACCTTCAACGTACCTTGATAGGGTTGTGAAGTTGTTGATATCCCATGTCATATGCCTTGAACAACCACTATCAAGGTACCACTGCTCCTTACGTCTTGGAGCCTTGGTGTGTACCTACATCAAATAATTTAGGGCTTGATTTTGATACCCATATTTTCTTGGGTCCTAAAGTGTTAGTGTCATGAATCCACACAAGATTATTTGTCCTATTTATTTGATCATAGCAAAATTTAGCTAAGTGGCCATTCCGATCACAATGAGTACATCTATAAACTCTTTCATATTTAAATGCATAATGAGTGTGTGGCTTACGAACATGTGAATTGTGAGCATGAGTAGTTTAACATGAGTGTTATGTGAAGAGTTGACATGATGAGCATGAGCATGGGATGTTTTATCATTCTTAGCATGTAGAGTGTGCTTCTTTGAAAACATTTTCTCTAATTTATTAGTATTAAAAGCACAATCTTTTAAAATATTTTCAAAATCATTGATTTTAGCTTTTAACAAGGATAATTCATTTTCATCAATTTTTGAAAATTTAGCTTTACAAGCAACTTTATAAGCATCAAATTCTCTTTTAGTTGAAATAAGATTAGAAGAAATTTCTTCCTTTTCTTTTGAAACAATAGCAAGTTGATTTTTAAGCAACTCAATTTCCTTTTTCAATTTAGAACACTCTACCTTTTATCATCATAACTTTCTGAAAGTTCAATAAAAGCATGATCTAGCATTTCTCTACTTATTTCATTTTCAACATCAAGTGGTTGAGAAGTTACCTTGGGTGTGTTTGCCATGAAACACATATTTGCCGTGTCGACCTCATCTTCGGATTCACTTTTCGAATCCCAAGTAGCTTTGTATACCTTCTTTTCAACCGGCCTCTTTTGCTTCAAGGAGGAGATCATCTTTTTCTTGAAATCGGGGCAATCGGCCATGATGTGATCGGGTTTCCAACAGTTGTAGCATATGATCCTTTTCTCCTCTTTCCCTTCCATTTGTCTTCTATAATTGAGCTTATTCCTGCGGTATATTCTCTTTGCATTTCTTACAAAGAGGGATAGCTCTTCATCATCTTCTTCATCTTCTTCGTCATCGTAGTTGGAAGAGGAAGACTTAAAAGCTATGGACTTCTTCTTTTGAGGTACCGCTTCTTCTCTTGCCTTCTTCTCCATCTCATGAGTCTTAAGGTTTCCAATAAGACTTACGATATCCATCTCATCTTTATCATTCAACTCCTTTAAGGTGGTAGCCTTGATCTCCCATGACGAAGGAAGAGCTCGAATCACTTTGCGCACCTTTTGGTCGTTACTTATATCATCACCTGAGCATTAGTAATCTTAGTAAACTTGGTAATCATAGTATCAATAGACTCATCTTCAAGCATTTTAAAACTTTCATATTGGGAACGTAAGAGATCTATTTTAGCTCTCTTGACTTGTGATGTCCCCTCATGAGTGACCAATAAGTGTTGCCAAATCTCATAGGCGGATTTGCAATGTATAACCCGTGTTAGATCATCCTCATTCAAGGCGGTGAGAAGGAAATTTTGAGCCTTAGAATTAGCCTCATTTCCTTGGAGGTAAACTCGGACCAAGTGCTCTTCTCACTTTTGGGTCTAATATAAGGCTTGGTCAAGGATATAACAACTAAACTACCTAGAGATTGTAGAAAAATACTCATCCGAACTTTCCAAATAGGGAAGTTGAGTCCATCAAATTTAGGAGGGGTCTTAATGTTGTCGGCCATTTTTACTAGTGTATGAATGAAAGTATGCAAATATGGATTAGCAAATTTTAGGATCTCTCTAAGGATGTTAAGCTAAAAACTAGAGTCATAGCTCTGATACCAATTGAAATCACCTAGAGGGGGGGGTGAATAGTGAAGGTTCACCTAGATGGGGGGTGAATAGGTGATGGCTAATCTAAAGGTCACTTAATGATGAATGATGCAAATAATGCGGAAGCTAAAAGCATTTATGACCTAATTAAATCTTTTACACTAAACACCACGTATAACACAAGAGTGTTGCCGAATTCCCCATGAAGGGCTCTGGACAAACTCCTCTAGATTCCCCTTGAATGGGTTGAGGTGCCACGTTGGCTCTCTTGGTTAAATACAAGTGTTAGTCAACAATCCCAAGCAATATATCAATTAAGCACAAATGAATATATCAAGCATATAAAGATAGACAATAATTGAATGCAAGATATAAACAAGGGAGAGAGAGAAATGGCAATCGCAAACACAAAGGTATGTTTCGAGGTTCGTGCACACTTGCTCTACATCCCCGCCTTTGACACACGAAGGATTTCCACTATGCAAGATCCCAATGGATCTCTCCTCGGTGCCGCAACACCTACAAGCCCTCGGACTCCCTAGTCCCGTACACACGCAAGCTTACTAGCTCGCCGAGGCCGCACCTCGAAACAACCGAGTCCGCACCCGAACTCAAAAACAACGCGGACACACACGTCCGCCTCCTCAAGGAACAAAGTAGAACTTTGGTGATCACAACTCTTGATCACCTAAAATCCTCTCACAATAACACTCCCTATAGGGTAGATATAGCAATGGATGGCTCAAGTGTATGTGTGAGAAAACAAGGAAAGAGATGGTGGAGGAAAACTCAAAGAATCTCTTTTAACACTCTTGATAAAACTTTCCTTAAGATAGGAAATATTTGCTGTCTATTTTGTGGAGAAAAACTTCTGAAAAGAGTGGAAAAAACTGGCTCTAAAACTATCTCCAAATCTTATTCAAAACAGCCCCCAAATGACCCTTTATATAGAGTCTGGAAAACTAGCCGTTGGGGCTCTGTCAGACCTGCCGGTCGACCGCCAACGGTCAGAAATCCGACCGTTGGAGCCACGGTCGACCGCCCGGGTCGACCGAGCTACTGGAGCAGAGAGTAAACTCTCTGTCGGTCGTCCCGTACGGTCGGCCGAACTTTCCAAAGAGCAGAGCTCTCTGGAGCGGTCGACCCGTACGGTCGGCCGTCCTCCAGTGCACAAAGGCGTGCACGTCAGTGAACGTCGGTCGACCGGTCCGGTCGGCCGACTTTAGTATTAGTCGACTATAAAGGTACTAAGTCGACTTATCCGAAGCCTGAAACAGTTTTCTGAGATTTTAAAACTAAGTCTTTTGGTTCATATAAAATCCCATAAATACATAGAAATTCTACAAAAATAGTTTTACCAATATACTTTGATATACAAACATGCTTGCACAAAATCAAGGCATGTTATAAAAGATTGGACTATTTTTGTAACTTGAAAATATTTGGCTCATGATAAAAACTTTTTTCCAAAACAATATTTTTCCAAAACATGTTTTTCCAAATCTTCATCAAATACAAAAACAAGATATACTTTTAAAGTATAGTGTGTATGGATATGATCCACTACACAATCAAGATGAAATATCTATTTTTTTGACATTAAGCTCTAAACTTGATTTTGGTCAAAAGATATGTAAACATGAAAACCAAAATCCAAATATGTATTTTCTTAAACTAGAAAATCTTTTGTAAAAACAAAACTATCAAGAGTGTGTGTGCATGGTATACTTGAGCAATCCACCAACTACTCTATCCTTTACATTTTATCTAAAATAAAAACAAAATCTTATACCTAGACACAAGTCTTCATCTTCTTGAAGTCTTCACTTGAAGGCTTCTCATCTTCTTGACTTGGTCCAAGCTTGATCCAAAAGCTCCTTGGATCACACCGTGCTAGCTCCAAATCTTGACATTATATCCTTTGTTGAGCTATGCACCTACTAAGATCTTGATAATGAATCTGTCACTAATTAAACACAAGATCATTAGTAAACATAACTTCATGAGTTGATCATCATCAAAACTAGGGTGATGGGCCTTTGGGCCAACAATCTCCCCCTTTTTGATGATGACAAAACTCATAAAGTTATATATGCATGGATTAAAGTAAAGCTTTAAAGAAGCTCCCCCTTAACTCATGCATAACAAATAAATAATAGATATGGCAATGAGGCACATGAGGCACATGAATATGTATGCAAGTATGGAGATAAAACATGCAACAAGCATAAATCAAAATCTTTTTCTCCTATTTGCAATACAAAAAATATATATGGATAAACATAAATCTTATTCAAATCTTATTCAACCATGCATATAAACTCAAAATCTTTCTCCCCCTTTTTGTCAATCATCAACAAAGGGTTCAAAGTGAAATCAAATCAAACAAATTTTTCTCCCCCTTTTTGTCAAAAACAAAGAGATCAAGAAGGGGTAATACAAATCAATCAATAAAAATTTATATGCGATATACATTCATGAAGAGGAAGACGCTAAGTTAGCTTCCCTACACATATGCATTACATGAAGAAGAGATGACAAGCCCTAACTCACATAACACATATTATGTAATGCATAAGAGGAGATGTGAAGCTCCCCCTACACACGTATATCATATAAAGAAGAGTTGTCAAGCTCCTCAATTTATAATATACTCAACATGAATCCATATGTAAGAGAGATGTTAAGCTCTCCTTGCATATAGGAAATACAAATCAAAAAAAAAATTTTTTTTTTAATCAAAACAAAATTTTGAACTTTCTTAATAAAACACATTTTGAGATATCAAGTAAACATATTTTTTTTTATATATCAATTTCATATCAATTTTGAAAACATATGCATAAGCTTTAAGAATTACCAATTGAAGGTTAAATTAAGCTTAGCATATACATTGTGTTTTAAGAACAATTGATTCACTCTCTTAAAGCACAAAAGATCACATGTATGAAAAGATAATACCAATAGAAATTGATATAATTTAAATTTGAAAGCATTCATACATACAATCAAAATATGAGTATATAAAAATCATATTGATACCAATTGAAAATATCCAATGATACCAATTGAAGAGTAAGCTTATCATATACTCTACCATATGAAGAATTTGTACTAATTAATGTGAAATGTTTTAAAAACTAGTACGGAATCCTTCAAGCAAGGAATAAAGCAAAAATGTCAATTAATCTCAATATTCCTTTAAATCATCACACATTTTTTTATTAAAAAATTTATATTTCAAGATATATGTATGTTTTGACAACACAATAAGTATACATACATATCCCTTAAACACAATTGAGTCCATATAAATAGATTTGCATTAAAGGCAAATGACTCAAGAGGTATACATGTATATCTTAAAGTTTGGCAAAATACACATATACATGAAATGAAAACACATGATCATAAATCAAATCTAAAAAGTGAGAATACAAGTTTAAAAATGTATGTATCATCAAAACCAAGCAATACAAGTACATTTCATGGGTTCAAATAAGCATTCAAGCACAAATATAAATAGATTTATTTGTGGCCCATGATATGTACAAGTATAAATCCTAGTGTTGACAAAAACTAACATATAAACTAATATTCAAATCATGAAGCATCAAATTTTGAGAAAAATAGAATCATGTGTCAATCTCAAAAACTATTTGAAGAATAAATAACTAGTATAAATTGTTTTTAAAAAACTAGTTAAAGATCCTTCAAATATATCAAATCTTATGTTTTTCATAAACATAACTAGACACACAAAAATTTAAGCCCTCATGGTCTATAATGCTCAAAATGATTTTAACAAAAGTGTGAGTGTTAAATGATCGTGTAAATAGCATTTTATGAAAAAAGTCAATGAAGCTTAAAATAGACATGTAAATTATTTTTATCAAACATAAAAATTCATTTTTCTTTCAAATAACTTCAAGGTATATGTATGGTATATCCAAAGCTAACAATATGCATACATATCCCAAGTATAAAAGAGTCTATTAAATGTATTTGCATGAAAGGAAGAGACTCACGGGTATACATGTATATTTATTAGATTTGAATTAAAAATACATATACATGAAGTAAAGCATAAAAATAGGCAAAACATGTATAAAAGAGAATCATCAAAACTAGTCTATACATATGCATATAGTGGGTAAAAATGAGCATGAAGTGCAATCATATATAAAACAAATGTAGCTCACTATTTATACATGTATAATACAAGTTTTGATAAAAACTACATCTAAGCATGTTTTTACCACATGAAGCACATAAAACAAATAAAGCATGATCATGCTAAAAATATCATGAATGAATAAGCATGAACATAAATAAAATGGGAGTTTAGAGATTGTTACAACTCCAAAGCTCCAATCATGGTGATCATCCCACCAAAACTCCTTGATAGCGATGCGTCTAAAGTGTGTCCATCCAATCCATGTGCATCTACTACCAAGGCACCGATCCTCTCACGTTTTGTGAGAACCCTCACCTACATCAAAAGCAAATGGTGGGAGTTTTGGTACCCATATTTTCTTGGGTCCTTTGGGTTAGTCTTGTAAGGAACCCAAAAATTTTTATTATTAGCAAAATTAAAATGATGCAACTTGTCATAACAAAATTTTGCTAAATGGCCTTTGCGGCCACAATGTGTACATACGTACACCTTAGTATGCTTATGTGAGTGTGTATGATCATGGTGTGCAACATAAGCATGATGATGTGCATGAAAGGATGGAGTTTGTTTCTTTGAAAACATAGACTCCAATCTAGTATGATTGAATGCACATGTGCTCAAATTTGAGCTCAAACAATCTATTTTATTTTTCAAATCTTTAATCTCATTAGTGGTGGCATGTAAAGCATGATGAGATAAAGAATCATTTTCTTTTTCTTTTTTGAAACAAAATCATTTTCTTTTTCACAAATTTTTCTTTTCAAAGACTTATTTTCTTGAAAAACAACTTCCTTTTATTTTTCCACCAAATCAACTTTATTTTTCAAAATAGTGTTTCCTTCACAAAGATTATTTAATTTGGTCATCAAGGAAACATTTTCATTTTTCAAATCACCTTTTTCTTTTTCTAAGCATGCAATCTTGTTTGCTAATGAATCTTTTTCTTTAAGCATGAAATCAAAATTCTTTTTCAAATTTTTGTTATCTTTTCTAAACATGCAATGTTACTTCTAAATGAATCATGTTCTTTATGCATGCAAGCAATGTTCTTTTTCAAATTTTTATTTTTCTTTTTAAGCATGTCATATCTTTCAAGCACAAGTTGACAATAAGTAGTAAGCTCATCATATGACATGTCTTCATCATCGGATTCGGTGTTTACCTCAAGGGGGTTATCCCCTTGGACCATGTAGCATACGTTGGAGGTGTTGCTTCCAACGTCCGAATCGCTCCCGGCATAATATAGATCCTTTTCGCCAAGGGAGGTGATGATGTTCCAAACTATAAAAGCCGAATCAATGTTAGATACCCTAGATAAATATTCATCATTTAGGGTAGACTTTAAAGCATGAAGGGCTTTTGCATTAGCCTCAAAGTACTTGCTATTATTAACATATGAATCATTAGTTGTAGCAAGATAGACATGAATGCCTAGGGCCTTGAGGTACAAAGACATCTTAACCTTCCAAATTTGGATGTTAAGAATGTCAAAAGTGGGTGGTGACATGAAGTCCATGGTGTGTGTACAAAAATATTGTGATTAGCCTAAAAATGAGGATCTTTAACTCTAGGTTGTTAGACCCAAATCAGAGTACCAAGCTCTGATACCAATTGAAGGTTCACCTAGAGGGGGGGTGAATAGGTGATGGCTAATCTAAAGGTCACTTAATGATGAATGATGCAAATAATGCGGAAGATAAAAGCATTTATGACCTAATTAAATCTTTTACACTAAATACCAGTATAACACAAGAGTGTTGCCGAATTCTCCGTGAAGGGCTCTGGACAAACTCCTCTAGATTCCCCTTGAATGGGTTGAGGTGCCGCGTTGGCTCTCTTGGTTAAATACAAGTGTTAGTCAACAATCCCAAGCAATATATCAATTAAGCACAAATGAATATATCAAGCATATAAAGATAGACAATAATTGAATGCAAGATATAAACAAGGGAGAGAGAGAGAGAAATGGCAATCGCAAACACAAAGGTATGTTTCGAGGTTCGAGCACACTTGCTCTACATCCCCGCCTTCGACACACGAAGGATTTCCACTATGCAAGATCCCAATGGATCTCTCCTCGGTGCCGCAACACCTACAAGCCCTCAGACTCCCTAGTCCCGTACACACGCAAGCTCACCTCGAAACAACCGAGTCCGCACCCGAACTCAAAAACAACGCGGACACACACGTCCGCCTCCTCAAGGAACAAAGTAGAACTTTGGTGATCACAACTCTTGATCACCTAAAATCCTCTCACAATAACACTCCCTATAGGGTAGATATAGCAATGGATGGCTCAAGTGTATGTGTGAGAAAACAAGGAAAGAGATGGTGGAGGAAAACTCAAAGAATCTCTTTTAACACTCTTGATAAAACTTTCCTTAAGATAGGAAATATTTGCTCTCTATTTTGTGGAGAAAAACTTCTGAAAAGAGTGGAAAAAACTGGCTCTAAAACTATCTCCAAATCTTATTGAAAACAGCCCCCAAATGACCCTTTATATAGAGTCTGGAAAACTAGCCGTTGGGGCTCTGTCAGAGCTGCCGGTCGACCCGTCCGGTCGACCGCCAACGGTCAGAAATCTGACCGTTGGAGCCACGGTCGACCGCCCGGGTCGACCGAGCTACTGGAGCAGAGAGTAGAACTCTCTGTCGGTCGACCCGTACGGTCGGCCGAACTTTCCAGAGAGCAGAGCTCTCTGGAGCGGTCGACCCGTACGGTCGGCCGTCCTCCAGTGCACAAAGGCGTGCACGTCAGTGTACGTCGGTCGACCGGTCCGGTCGGCCGACTTCAGTATTAGTCGACTATAAAGGTAGTAAGTCGACTTATCCGAAGCCTGAAACAGTTTTCTGGGATTTTAAAACTAAGTCTTTTGGTTCATATAAAATCCCATAAATACATAGAAATTCTACAAAAATAGTTTTACCAATATACTTTGATATACAAACATGCTTGCACAAAATCAAGGCATGTATAAAAGATTGGACTATTTTTGTAACTTGGAAATATTTGGCTCATGATAAAAACTGTTTTCTAAAACAATATTTTTCCAAAACATGTTTTTCCAAATCTTCATCAAATACAGAAACAAGATATACTTTTAAAGCATAGTGTGTATGGATATGATCCACTACACAATCAAGATGAAATATCTATGTTTTTGACATTAAGCTCTAAACTTGATTTTGGTCAAAAGATATGTAAACATGAAAACCAAAATCCAAACATGTATTTTCTTAAACTAGAAAATCTTTTGTAAAAACAAAACTATCAAGAGTGTGTGTGCATGGTATACTTGAGCAATCCACCAACTACTCTATCCTTTACATTTTATCTAAAATAAAAACAAAATCTTATACCTAAACACAAGTCTTCATCTTCTTGAAGTCTTCACTTGAAGGCTTCTCATCTTCTTGACTTGGTCCAAGCTTGATCCAAAAGCTCCTTGGATCACACCGTGCTAGCTCCAAATCTTGACATTATATCCTTTGTTGAGCTATGCACCTACTAAGATCTTGATAATGAATCTGTCACTAATTAAACACAAGATCATTAGTAAACAGAACTTCATGAGTTGATCATCATCAAAACTAGGGTGATAGGCCTTTAGGCCAACAAATAGGTGATTATACTAATCAATGCACAAATTAAAAAGTTATGATGCAACGATCACCCAAAACAAGACTAGAAGCTGAATACCCCGTGAAGGGCTCTGAACTCCTTCCTCGTGATTCCTCTAGATAAGAGTTTGAGGTGCGTATTGCAATCTTGTTGTATGAATAATGATCGACAATATGAATATGAAACAAGTAAATATTGCAATGAGTATAAAGCAAGTAAATAAAGTAATGAATATAAAGCAAGGAATTAAAGCAAGTAAACCAATCGCAAACACAGAGAATTTTTCCGAGGTTCGAGCACCCAGCACTACGTCCCCGCCTTCACCCAGAAGGATTTACCAACCATTATAACTTCACAAAGAGTTACAACCACACCAGAGTACCTAACTCCTCAATCACAAATACAAGTATCTCTTGGTGATCAAAAGACCACAAACCCTCTTTTGAAAAATCTTTTTCCCTTACAAAAATCCTATAGAATAATGTGTAGGATTGAAGCTCAAGTATAGTAAGTGAAAAAGAAAATGAATTTGTAGAGAGTTTTAAATCAAAAACTTCAGAAAAGAGAGATTTTCAGCACAAAAACAGAGAATGAAAACTTCTTTTGAGAGCTTTAAACTTGAATATTTTTGCAAATGCTTGTTATGAAAACCTTAACCCTAATCAACCCTATTTATAGGATAGAGCTAGGGATTAAAGGGTAAACTAATATAATAAGTAATTAGGAAGTATTTGACCCAAAAATCAGCCCCTAAACTCGTTTAGAGACAAAACAAACGATTTAAACGTGTTTTAAAATATAGCCGTTAAGGCTGAAATACAGCCTTGGTCGACCGGCCGGTCGACCGGGTTTTCAAAAAATAAAGCCGTTGCGGCCCACGGTCGACCGCCCGGTCGACCGAAACAAAACGAGAGTTGATGACTTTCAGTCGGTCGAAGGCCGGTCGACCGAAATGGGATCCGGTCGACCGCCCGGTCGACTGGGAAACGTGCACACATGCACGCACCGAATGGTCAGAATCCCGGTCGACCGGTCTGACCTGAAACAGAGCCGGTCGACCGTCTGGTCGACCGCAACAGGTCAAAAGCTGAATTTAGGAAAAAGTTTTGAAGAGATTTTGATGGTTTTCAAAATATTTTTGATTAAGACTAGGTATAATAAATAAAATGAATTTTTTGAGAAATAAAATATATTTAAAAATATTTTGTATATATATATAGGAGAAATTTCTTTTAGATAAGACATGTGCACAAAAACTAGTTTGTAGGGAATTTGAGCTTCAAACCTATTCACTATTCTTTAACAAACTATAAAAACTAAAAACAAAACTAAGTCTCTGAGCCACAATGAAGTCCTGAGCCATGCTAGAGCCTTCTCTTCTATGAACACTTCCTCTTGCGCCATTTGCCCTTTTTAGCACCATATACCTTGCAAACTTGCAATAGCTAAGTAATGGCCATCATAAATGGTACTAACCTTAAATTCATCTTAAACAACGTATTAGTACCATATAACTTCTATGTGTTTTGTTATCATCAAAACTTAAACAAATGGAGAGTGTAACCTTTTGGGCCAACAACCTTGTCGTTCAGAGATGACGAACTGGACATAACGACAAAGAAAGATGAGATTGGATATTCATTAGTTCAGAGGTGACAGACTGGACATAACCGATTAGAAATTACCAAACTCGGAGTGTGTACTGTTCAGAGGTGACAAACTGGACATAACAGTAAGCAAAAGGGAGACTTGGCTATCTGTCAGTTCAGAGGTGATAAACTGGACATAACCGATTGAGAAGCCACCAAGCTCGAAATTTTGTCATTCAGAGGTGATAATCTGGACATGATGACAAAGAAAGATGAGATTGGATATTTATCGGTTCAGAGGTAACAAACTGGACATAACTGATTAGAAATTACCAAACTCGGAGTGTTTACTGTTCAGAGGTGATGAACTGGACATAACAGTAAGCAAAAGGGAGACTTGGCTATCTGTTGGTTCAGAGGTGATAAACTGGATATAACCGATTGAGAAGCCACCATGCTCGAAATTTTGTCATTCAGAGGTGATGAACTGGACATGATGATAAAATGAAGGTGAATCTGATTTTAGTAACCCGTCTATTCAGAGGTGATATACTGGACATTATAGACTAAGACACACTAAACTCTGAATCTGCTGCCAGAGGTAGTCACATTAATTTAGCAGCTAGCCCACTAGGGACTGCAAGGGTGAATTGGATCTGGGCACCTGTTGGTTCAAAGGTAATATAGACATAACCAACTAAGAGACATCAGGCTCATAATTCGCTGTTTAGAGGTAGTCGTATTAACATGACAGCAAGAACTCCTGACCTTGGTAGAGGAAAGGAGAATAAAGTTATAGACTAATCTGTTCAGAGGTGGCGAACTGGACATGACAGTTAAAGTACCATAAGAAGGGAGATCTAGGTATCCGTCGGTTCAGAGGTAATATGGACATAACCGATTGGAAATTGCTAAACTCAAAGCCCTGCCGTTCAAAGGTGGCGAACTGGACATAACGGCCAAGGAATAGTCTCTACTGGACTGAAAGATGAGACTTGATTATCTATCGGTTCAGAGGTGATAAACTGGACATAATCGATTAAGAAACCACCAAGCTCAGGATTTCTACCGTTCAGAGGTGACAAGCTGGACATAATGGTAAAAGGAATAACCCCATGCGAAAAATAGGATTTGATTATAAATTTCGTGGGAAATTGATATCTCCTTTGGATATTTTTGGAAGAAATTGTCAGAAGTGTATTGTTAACGTGACAACCAAGAAAGTCCATCAGGGACTGAGTGAAAAATAATAGACTTTGAAGAGAGTCAACTAGAGATTTGCTGGAGAGCTGAGAAATATGAATCTCATGAAAGACTATATGTTAGAGAACTCCATGGGGATTTGTAAAACAACTTGTCAGAGGTGTAATGTTAACTTGACAAGGATTCATTTACTGTCAGAGGTGTTTGAACATAACAGTAGTTTGAGTAGACCTGTCATTCTTTTGAAGAGAATGACAAGCAGAGTTAATTCACTGGGGATGTTGACCAAATCCACAGGGATATTGGTTTTATCCACCAAGGAGTACACTAGAGTCTTACTATCCGAGGTTTAATGTTAACGTGATAGGTTAGACTCGTCATTTCGTAAGGGATATGAATACCTTTTTATGTGGTCTTACCATTCCATGGACGGGAATTGGTAAGTGATTTTGAAGAGGGAATCAAATAGGAACATGACCCTTAGGATTTTTAGCAAATCCTCAGCTGTCAACGAATTTGATATGCCTTTACTAACTACCATTTGAGTCGGGCAAGTCATGCTATTCCCCTCAGCATGATGAGCTGTCTAGGACTTATGTTGAGCTTAAAGGCCAACATTTTCCTCTATCCTTAGCCGCTAGCGGCGTTGGATTATTTTGTTACTTTGAGTAACGCGATACTTCCCCTGGGTTTTCATTCTGTAGGTGAGTTGGGGATTAAAGGACTAGATAAGTTTGGTTTGACAAGCCATCAGATGGACTTATTTGTTTGGTCAGACCTTTTGTCATTGGGTTGAGCTTTGATCGATCGAACCAGAGCAAGGAGGTATGCCACCATTATACATAGAAAAGTCAGGCTAAATAAGCCATCTGCCTGAAACCATGGCTTAGGCATGCTTGACTTCAAAGTATGACCTATTCTTCTAAGTTGAAGCCAGGTACATGTTTATATGAGAAGAGTGATAAGGCTAAAATGAAGTGAATGCGTAACCTTGACTCTTCTTTAACACAATCGGTGTTCGATCGGCTCGACACTGGTTTGTGGTTATATGATCTTGTTAGAGAAAGAGAGGAGCGCTATTTCTACATATCTTGGATCTGAAGTTCTTGATTAGAGGTGTAATGTTAACTTGATTATGAGAAGGATCTCATCAAAGATAATACTTCTTTAGGAACTTGCCGTTGATTGGCATCATGAGTAAGTCTCCATCTGAAGTCATAAGGCGATATTGTGATTGTTATACATATTTGCATATTTTACCACTTCCATACCATGTATATTGTAAATAAAATGTGATTTTTAACCCCTTTTCTCTCTATTTTTGCAGGTCCACAACTTAAAAGAGAAAAAGTCCATTAATCATTTTAATTAGCAATAATTAAAGAGATTAAATCCTTAAGCCCAAAAGAGCCCAAGATTTGAATTTGGATTCAGTTGAGATCCGCGCGCCAATTGGATCTTCCAGAAGGCCACGTGGATAACAACCTAACAACCAAATCACAACAGAAAATCTGGGCTCAACGGCCCAGATTTTGCCGCCAATTCTGGGATATTCCCGCGTATCTGCGGCAGTTTGAAGACAGTTGGAGCCCGGATTTTGCGCCAACGGCCAGGGCTCTAGATCATTCTCATGGATGGATATAAATAGAGGACCAGGGTCTGTGAGTGAAAACAGAGAAGAGAGAGAAGAAAATAGGGGAAATTCTTGTATTTTGTTTTGTTATTCTCCTAAATTTTTAGTCTTCATCTTCTTCCTCCTAGAGATTTTGACAAAGTGAGAGAGAGAGTGCTGTTTGAAAGCTTGTATCAAGGAAGTGACATTCTTGTAGGCAAGGATTAATTAAAAGAGCTCCATTCATCTCTTTGCAATCTCTAGTATGTTTTACTTTATTTTGCTTTAATTTCTTGCTTTCATTCTAGTGCTATTTCATTTGCTTTAGTTCTATTGCTTTAAATCATGAATAGTTGCTTTGTTTCTAGTATAATGGATAGCTAAATCTCTATTGGATGGCTAGCTAAGAACTTACCTAGCTAACTTCTATCTCTTTGGATGATGCTTATCTTTATACTTGCATTATGATAGTTCTTTTACTTACCAAGGAAGTAGAGTTGCTTTCCCTTGACAATTGCTTGTTCATACTCCATATGACTCATGTGTGCCTCATTTAGAGCCTTGTCTAGAACAAGAGCCTTTGATGGAACATGGAGATGGATCACCAAACATGTGCTACTTGTAGAACAACTTCTTTACTTCAAGCTAATTTGTTGTTATGTCTTGAAAGTATAAATGAATGTTGATTCTTCTAACCTAGCATCCTTTGAGTACCAATCCTAGAATTCATCATTGAATATCTATCTAGAGAGCCAATGAATCAATATGAGGCTTCAAGCTAAAGAACAAGAGAACACTCATCTTCCAAATGGTAAAACACTTGAACAAACAAGCAAGTTATCCCTATTGCCAATGAATCAACGTGAGGCAATATAGCATCACCATTGAGTTTAGTAAGTTAGCAATGAGGTAAAGTTAGCTAGCCATGTATTTTCTTATCCAAAGTTTTCCAACACTTTCTTTACTAGCTTTTCTTTCTTTGCAACACACTTCACCCAAGTTCTTTTGATTTCTTTTTCCATAATGCACAAATCCATCACTTCTTTTCATGTTGCTTCTTGCATTTGTGTAAATACATAGAAGACATTTCGTTTTTCATTTCTTCACTCCATACCGTAACGCTTCTATCGCTAGCTCTCCCGGAGAATCGACCCGGTATAGCCATTGCTATAGCGGAGATTGGAAAGGGTATATTGATCTTTGAATACATTTGTGGAGTAAACGAGCACCAAGGTTAACTCTAAACCTTTCTT
The DNA here is from genome assembly GCA_038442645.1 of Agave tequilana. Classification (NCBI taxonomy): domain Eukaryota; kingdom Viridiplantae; phylum Streptophyta; class Magnoliopsida; order Asparagales; family Asparagaceae; genus Agave; species Agave tequilana. Next base: position 29,327 of record JAVJIF010020660.1, read on the forward strand.
CTTTAATTGAATACTTGTGTAATAACTCTACATTACTCTTTCCCAATCAAATTTTGGCGCCGTTGCCGGGGAGAGCAACGGTATTTGTTTTCAAGTGAAGAATTAAACGAATACTCTTCTCTGTTGCAGGTACAGGTTGAAGAAACAGCAAATCTTGCATTGCAGAAATATATAAGTGGACCTGGGCCTCTGCTCTCGAAAGCAGAGACCAGGATCCCTCTGAATTGCCGCAAATTCTGGGCTTTTGCCGCAGAATTGCGGCAAGGAGGAGTTGACTACTGACCACTTTTCTGCAGGGCTTGCTTCTCTGCAAAATACAGCTGCTGCAATACTTTAAATCTTGTTTGCTTCACCTGATATCTGCTAATCAACAGTAAAAAATTTGTTGCAAGTTAAGAAAATTGTTTAGACATTTGCATCTCTAGGCACGTGTCTTTCAATTCCTTTACATTTACTGTTGAAGAGTGCTGGAGATAAGGTACGTAAGCATAGCATATAGACTAGGACTCACTCTTTGTTTGATTTAATTACGCTTTGAGTGAACCTTGTTTGTTGATATCGTACACTTGCACAAATAAACTTTAAGGGCATCACCCATAAAAAAGATAAGGTGGGGATTTTATCACCCATTCCTTAGCCCACAAATCATTTTCCCAAGCACTCACAATCCTAAGCATCTAAATAAAAACTGCTAGACGCTGGCCCTGGGACATTCGGACTCACTTAGGAGATTATCCTAAGAGGGAAAAGTGTTGGAAAGTGACTTTTGTAAAATCAGTGTCTAGGAAAGGGGTTGAGGGCCGAAAGCCCGAAGGTTGCTGGTTACTTAATTAAGGAACGTCTCTGACGGAAAACCTCCCACCAACCTTACCCTTCCCTGGCTGATTTGCTTGTGGTCAAAGTCTACACCGAACCTCCTGTGGACGATCTAAAGTTAGGAGTCGTCTAGGTCCAGGAAACCTAGAAAGCTTGGATTGATTTTCTTTTTTCTTGATTGTTATTTTTCATTTTCCGCCTGTGTGATCGGTGCACGTTGATTGTGTAATTGTATGCAAGAGTGGTATCGAGATCCGAGTTCTGCTAGGCTTGTAAGAACTTCTACACTGCCACATACACCACCACTCGACACAATCATGACCAACAACGTTTCGTTGCAAGACAAGTTCTATCCTATTCGCACATCACTTCCATCGTGCATTCTCCTCCCAAACACAAATGGAAGTAATTTTGAGTTAAAGCCCCAGTTCATAAACACACTTCCACGATTCCATGGCCTTGAATCTGAGGATGCATACTTCTTCATTCGAGAGTTTGAAGAAGTATGCCTTATGATGAGAATTTCCCAGTTAACCGAAGATGCTGTCAGACTTAGGTTTATCCCCTTTGCACTTAAGGATATCGCTAAGAAGTGGCTTTATAATCTCCCAGTTAGCTCAATTTCTTCTTGGGATGATTTCGTTAAGGTCTTTCTTAAAAAGTTTTATCCTATCCATAAGACAGCCATTATGAGGAAGAATATAATGCAGTTCAAACAAGAAGCCAATGAACCGTTTTGGAAGTATTTTGAGCGCTTCAAAGACCTAGTAGCCCTATGTCCCCATCACGGTATAGAAAAATGGCGCCAGTGCCAGATTATCTATGATGGGCTTGATTATCAGACTAAGACACTCCTTGAAACCATGTGTCAAGGAGAATTCTTAAAGAATGATGAAGATCAGGGTTGGGATATTTTTGAGGCCTTAGCGGAAAAGACAGTCCAGTGGGAATCATGTACTGAGAAACCTACACCCACAAATTCCAGAACCGGTTTACACTCGATAGAATCCTCGATAGCTGCAGAAGCTAAGATAACTCAGTTGATGAAGAGGATTGAATTGCTAGAGTCCAGGGAAAATTCTTCTGTTAATCAGGTCAATCCAACACCTGTTGTTAATCCGAGTTGTACCTACTGCCATGATCTGAATCATCTGTTTGAGGAGTTTCCAGTTTATCAAACTCAAATGTTTCAGGAGAGTACAAATGCCACGTACACCAGACCCGCTTACAATCCTTACTCCAAAACCTATAATCCGGGATGGCGAAACCATCCAAATTTCTCTTGGAGTCAGTCTGGCCCTGAGCAGCCGAGACAACCATTTCCACAACAATACCCTGCTCAGTCTCATCCACAGACTTACCACCAGAACCCACTAAATGTTCATTCATACCAAAGTCCACCCAGATTCCAGTCATATCAAAATCCTGTGCCTTACCAAGGAAATTTTCAGCCCCAGTATCAACATCATCCACCACCCAATCCTTCAGACAAAAGAATTTCTGATTTGGAGAAAATGATAGAGACCTTATCTAAGAACCAAGCTTCAATGATGAACAATCAGCAGCAGGACATGAACAAATTACAAATCCAGATAGGGCAGTTGGCTAACACACTGACTGAAAGACAAAAAGGAATGCTGCCTAGCCAACCTGTGCCCAATCCCAAAGCCCATTTTCCTCTGCACGAAGTTGAAGACTTGGGACCCAGCCAATGCCAAGCCATTCAAATCCTTAGATCTGGAAAGCATGTAGATAACAAGGTTTCAAATCAGTCTCCCAAATCTGTGTCACCACCTTCTGTTCCAATTCAACCAATGCAAGACAATCCTTCATCAAGCACACAACCATCCACTTCTCAGTCAAAAGGAAAAGAGAAAGTTGATGAGCAAACATATAAGCCTATTGTCCCATTCCCAAATAGGCTTACAAATCATAAGATGAATGCTCTCATGGAGAAGATAAGAGAGATATTCAACCAAGTACAAATCAATGTCCCTCTCTTAGATGCCATTCAACAAGTCCCATCCTACGCCAAGTTTCTGAAAGAAATGTGTACTAAAAAGAGAAAAGCAAATGTCCCTAAAAAAGTCTTTCTGGCTTCCAACATAAGTGAACTGCTCAATGGTCCGATCCCTGTGAAATACAAAGATCCAGGGAGCCCTACCATTTCTTGCATCATAGGGCAGACCACCATAAATAGGGCTTTGCTAGACTTGGGCGCAAGCATCAATCTTCTCCCCTTTTCCGTCTATCAGCAGTTAGGGTTAGGCAACCTTCGTCCAACCCAGATGACTATCCAATTGGCTGACCGCTCTGTAAAGATTCCAAGGGGGAAATTACAGATATTTGATACGGGTTGGGGAATTCATTTACCCCGTGGACTTTGTTGTTCTTGAGACACAGCCCATACAAAATCACAGAGCGCAAACACCCATCATTCTCAGACGTCCTTTCTTAGCCACCGCAAATGCAATCATCAACTGCAGAAATGGATCGATGCGGCTAACTTTCAGAGATATGACAAAAGAGGTGAATGTCTTCCATCTGGGGAAGCAGCCAAGGGATGTGGACAATGATTCCTTCGAAGTAAACTTGATTGAGGGTTTGACCAGTGAACATGTGGAGGAGGTTGAGTATGAGTCTGAAGAGGAATTTGAGTTGGAGTCCGATGACTTCAACCTGGATCAGATTGTTGGATCAAATGTTGAAAGGACTACTAATTCCACCCCTATTCTTCCTTGCACCATGAGCAACCTGTGATAGATCCGGTCCCTTCTTCTGAGCTTAAGGCTCTTCCCGATCATCTCAAGTACAAGTACTTGGATGAGAAGGAATCTTTTCCTGTAATCATTGCATCCAATCTAACTAAGCAACAAGAAGAGGACCTTCTGACTGTGTTAAGGGATAATAGGGAGGCCATTGGTTGGACCATGGCTGATATCAAGGGGATTAGTCCTTCCATTGTTCAACATAGAATTCATCTGACAGAAGATGCCAAGCCGAAAGAGATCCACAGCGTAGACTTAACCCCATTATGCAAGAAGCTGTTAGATCTGAGATTTTGAAACTATTAGACAATGGGATTATCTATCCCATATCCGACAGTCAGTGGGTAAGTCCAGTTCATGCTGTGCCTAAGAAAGCTGGATTTACGGTGGTGGAGAATGAGAATAAAGAATTGATACAAACACGTCTTCCAACGAAGATTCGAGTTTGTATTGATTATAGGAAGCTGAACACTGCCACACGTAAAGACCACTTTCCTCTTCCATTTATTGATCAAATGCTGGAGAGATTGGCAGGACACGAGTATTATTGTTTCCTGGATGGATATTCAGGATATAATCAAATCCCAATTGCTCCCGAAGACCAAGAGAAAACTACCTTCACCTGTCCCTTTAGAACATTTGCTTACCGAAAGATGCCCTTCGGCCTTTGCAATGCTCCTGCAACGTTTCAACGTTGCATGCTGAGTCTTTTTCGGACATGGTGGAGAAATTTTTGGAAATTTTCATGGATGATTTCTCAATTTATGGGGATTCCTTTGAGCAATGCTTGTACCATTTAAAGCTGGTATTACAACGTTGTATGGAGAAAAATTTGACACTTAACTGGGAAAAGTGTCATTTTATGGTCAAGCAAGGAATTGTACTTGGGCACAAGGTATCAAGAATAGGAATCGAGGTGGACAAGTCTAAAGTGGAAGTCATAACAAAGCTCACTGAACCAACATGTTTAAAGGACATTAGATCATTTTTAGGGCACGCCGGTTTCTATAGGCGATTTATTCAAGGGTTTAGCAATATTGCAAGACCCTTGACAAATCTCTTAGGAAAGGATGTACCCTTCATCTTTGATGAGGAATGTCAAAAATCGTGGAAAGAGCTTAAGAGTAGACTTGTCTCTGCACCGATCATATCTGCACCAGATTGGACCAAGCCTTTTGAGATTATGTGTGATGCCTCTGACTTTGCTATAGGCGCTGTTTTAGGGCAGTGTATTGATAATAGGCAACACGTAATCTATTATGCTAGCAGAACGCTGAATGATGCCCAACTCAATTACACGACTACTGAAAAGGAATTTTTAGCGGTTGTCTTTGCGTTGGAGAAATTTCGCCAATATCTGCTAGGGTCCAGGACTATTGTTTTCACTGATCACTCCGCCCTAAAATACTTGATGCAAAAGAAGGATGCTAAGGCAAGACTGATTCGATGGATACTTCTTTTGCAAGAGTTTGATTTGGAGATTAAAGATAAAAAGGGCGTTGAGAACGTGGTAGCTGATCATTTGTCGAGAATCCCAAATGCACCTAAGGAGAGTATACCGATTAATGACGATTTCCCTGACGAACACATTTTTGAGATGTGTGGAGAGCCCTGGTATGCTGACATTGTGAATTACCTTGCTACCAGGCAAATACCTTCTCATTGGTCAGGTCAGGAGAAACACCGATTCATGCGCCAAATGCGGTTCTTCTTTTGGGATGAACCGTATTTATTCAAATACTGTCCTGACCAAATCATACGTAGATGCCTTCCTGAGGATGAACATCAGAGCGTTTTGACATTCTGTCACAAGTTAGCTTGCGGTGGACATTTTGGTCCACGGAAAACTGCTGAGAAAGTGCTTCAGAGTGGATTCTACTGGCCCACTCTCTTTAAGGATGCATATAATTTCTGCAAGCTCTATGATAAGTGTCAAATGACGGGTCGTATCACACAAAGAGACATGATGCCCCTCACACCCATCTTGGAAGTCGAAATTTTCGACCTTTGGGCATCGATTTTATGGGACCCTTTCCTCTGTCCTACGGTAACCAATACATTTTGGTAGCCGTAGATTATGTTTCCAAGTGGGCTGAAGCAATTCCAACACGGACGAATGACAACCATGTTGTCATTAAATTTTTAAGAGAAAACATCATCTCTCGCTTCGGAGCCCCCCGTGCGATAATAAGCGATAATGGGAGTCATTTTTGCAATAGGGCTTTTGAAGCCTTGATGCGTAAATACTCTATCACTCACAAATTATCCACGGCTTACCATCCTCAAACCAATGGGCAAGTTGAAGTCACGAATAGACAGATAAAACTCATTTTGGAGAAAACTGTAGGACAGAACCGTAAGGATTGGTCCATCAAACTCACTGATGCCTTATGGGCATACTGGACCGCTTACAAGACTGTCCTCGGTATGTCTCCATATCGAGTTGTATTTGAAAAACCTTGTCACTTGCCTGTTGAATTAGAACACCGAGCTATGTGGGCTTTAAAGCAGCTGAACTTGGATTTAGATAAAGCCGGTGCTTTAAGGAAGTTACAGATATCCGAGCTTGAAGAGTTAAGAAACGAAGTATATGACAACGCTCGGATCACGAAACACAGAACCAAGCTTTTTCACGATAAGTCCATTCACCGCAAGATTTTTGTCGTAGGACAAAAGGTTCTGTTATACAATTCAAGACTCCACCTTTTCCCTGGTAAATTGAGAACCAGGTGGTCAGGGCCATTCATTGTTCACAAAGTTTTTTCCCACGGTGCGATCGAGATTCTTGACCCGAATAATGGCAACATATTCACTGTGAACGGACAACGTCTAAAGCCATTCCTTACCACAGAATTCGTGTCACAAGAAGTTCATGAATTGGGTCTTTGCGACCCAGTTTATTTGTGACAATTCCATCTGTATAGTTTCCCGTGCATTTTCCTGAATATCATTTTGGGACCACCCTTGTAAATAATTTTCTTTTACATTTTTTGTAAATAATAAATAAATAAATAAATAAAATAAAAAGAAAAAAATTAGGGATTTTTTGTGCTTATAAAAGTTTCACATTCCTAGGATTTTCTCTTCCCTAGGATTCCATTCATTTCCAAACTCCTTTGACCTAGGGTTGTAAATATATCTTTGACCTAGGAATTAATTTGGAAATCCCATTTTCACTCCTCCCTATAAATACTCTCCTCACCAACTCCTTCTCCCTCAAATGCAGAAATCCCTCAGATCTAAACTCCTTCATCAAGAGCCGACCTCTGCCAACTTTCCCCTTCACCAGAATCCTCTGTTCTGCCGCAAAAACCCACTTCCCGCCGCAGATCCACCGCACTCCGGCCACCTCTGGCGCCCAGAAAAATTCTGCCTGGCTGATTTCTACTTCCAGTGGCAGATCCAGAGCAACTCTTCCAAATTCTGTCTCGGGTGCCTCCTGCACAACTGTTTTGGATTTCCCCCCACGATCTCCGGGGGTGGTTTGCATTTTCCTATCTCAAATCCTTTGCTTTACATTCCATTCTCATACATGGCCCCGAATTTGTTTGTAGAAAGGGATTTTTCCGTACTTTTGAATGAAAGTGGGGGGGTATGGGCACATTTTTGTGGATAGAATACGTGCTTGGAATTGGTACTCTTTGGTCTATGATAACAATGAGCACGATGCATACTATTGCCCTGATCTTGTCACTACTTTTTACAATTCAATAAATCATGCATCTGTGAATCATAACACGTACCAATTTGTATCTCACATGCCATTCGGTGACATCTTTGTCACCATCCCACTTATTGCTGAAGCCACTAATGTCCCCAGTCATCCCCACCATACCGACCCCTTGCCATTGATAGATTATATGACCCTCATGGGGGTCCGTTGTACAATTCAGGACCGTGGGCTCAAAGCCAACACGACCTTTCGAAATGTTCATTGCATTGGACGCTGGGTCCAACGCAACATTTTTGGGCTTGAACACCAATCTTCCTTTAACAGACCCGTGTTACAGGTAATCCATGATTTAATGACACATAACCACACGGTCTGTTTGAATAGAGCCATCTTCCGTGCCATTCTTGACAATTCCTCCCGCACTCGGGGTGCAAAGCATTCCCATGCAATCTTAATCACACGTCTGTGTAAACAATTCATCTCAGACGCTGTCTTTAATACATTTGACCGCATGCTTGCTACTGTAGAGAGACCCACAAGCTCATATAATGGTTGCTTGCACGCACTTTGGACACCTATTGCTCAGCCTGAAAATGAACCTGTGGAGCTTGATTCGGAGGAGAGTTTAGAAGAAATTGATGAGCCCCAATTTTGGAGGCAGGAACCCCCTACTGATTCACGAGCCTTCATGTCCACCATCTGGAAAGGCATGAAGAAGATTTTCAAGGGGCAGGTCCGGCTTAGGAAGAGGGTAGAGGAGCAATCCTCTCGGCTAGGTAGCATGGAGGCAGCGTTGAGGAGATCACAGTCGGCTGGACCTAGCACCACCACGGGTCCAAAGCGACAGAGGGAGTAGTTTTGTCCTTTACCTATTTCATGCATCATTTCATATTGCATGCATTGGGGACAATGCATGAGATAGGTATGGGGGGGTAGATACTAACATAGGATTTTTCACTTTTTTTTAGGTTTTTATTTTCTTTTAGATTTTACCTTTTTTTATAGATTTTCCACTTTCTTTTTAGATTTTACTTTTTCTTTTAGAAAAATAAAAAAATAAAAAAAAAGAGAAGAAATTCTTTGATCCATGTTTAAAGAATCAAACTTGAAATTTAGGGATTAAGGAAGCTCTAAATTAAGATTTCTAATTATAAGTTGAAAAGAGGAGTTTTGTTAGATTTTTAGGTTAAGTAATAAAGGATTAGAAAAATTACTAGATTTTAATTCTTTCTTTAGATATAAACATTAAACATATTGAAGGATTAATCAAAGACTTCGTGATTTTATTTACACATATATATAATAAAAAAAATAAAAAAAAGAAAAAAAAAGATGTACATAAATAAATAATAAATACTTAGCCACTGACTAAGCTGGTTAGCTGTGCCTCAAGAAGCATTGCCGATCACGCCTAAAGGTGGTTAAGTCCTTAAATTCCTTCGTGGCCTTTTTTACTCGAGACCTTAAACCCGAGGGATGTTTTCTCATCTGGTGCCCTAAGACCATCTGGTTTGGGAGTCATCGGTTAAAGGCTCGCTACAAGGGTAAACTAGAAAGCCTAAGGATGCTAAGGAAATGTAAATAACTAAACATAAATAAAAAAAAGAAAAAAAGAAAAAAAATATTATGTATATAAGTAATAAATAAACTTAGTCTAAGAAAGATCCTTCATATTTATAAATGTATATATCCTAGGATTGATGCAAAATCCGGTTTTTGATCTTTTCCCTAAAATCTTAACCTAAGCTGAAAACAAAACTCCAATTAGACACTTATAAGAGGAATGAAAAGTTTAGGGTAACCTGAAACCTATAGCTCAAGTTAGAATCTTTAAAACATGGATCAAAAATTTCACTAACCCTTTTATTTTTCTTTATGGATTTTGTGGGTGTAATCCGCTGAAAACCCTCAGGAGACAACACTCCTCCTCTAGGGTAACTTAGAGGTTTAACGGCTTGTTGCACGTGCTCAGTGCAATCGTATCACCTACGAAAGTAGTGTAATAAATTAGTTAGGATTTTATTTTTCTTTCTTTTTCTTTCTTTTTGCTCGAGGACGAGCAAAAGCTAGGCATGGGGGTGTGATTGTTATACATATTTGCATATTTTACCACTTCCATACCATTTATATTGTAAATAAAATGTGATTTTTAACCCATTTTCTCTCTATTTTTACAGGTCCACAACTTAAAAGAGAAAAAGTCCATTAATCACTTTAATTAGCAATAATTAAAGAGATTAAATCCTTAAGCCCAAAAGAGCCCAAGATTTGAATTTGGATTCAGTTGAGATCCGCGCGCCAATTGGATCTTCCAGAAGGCCACGTAGATAACAACCTAACAACCAAATCACAACAGAAAATCTGGGCTCAACGGCCCAGATTTTGCCGCCAATTCTGGGATATTCTCGCGTATCTGCGGCAGTTTGAAGACAGTTGGAGCCCGGATTTTGCGCCAACGGCCAGGGCTCTAGATCCTTCTCATGGATGGCTATAAATAGAGGACCAGGGTCTGTGAGTGAAAACAGAGAAGAGAGAGAAGAAAATAGGGGAAATTCTTGTATTTTGTTTTGTTATTCTCCTAGGTTTTTAGTCTTCATCTTCTTCCTCCTAGAGATTTTGACAAAGTGAGAGAGAGAGAGAGTGTTGTTTGAAAACTTGTATCAAGGAAGTGACATTCTTGTAGGTAAGGATTAATTAAAAGAGCTCCATTCATCTCTTTGCAATCTCTAGTATGTTTTACTTTATTTTGCTTTAATTTCTTGCTTTCATTCTAGTGCTATTTCATTTGCTTTAGTTCTATTGCTTTACATCATGAATAGTTGCTTTGTTTCTAGTATAATGGATAGCTAAATCTCTATTGCATGGCTAGCTAAGAACTTACCTAACTAACTTCTATCTCTTTGGATGATGCTTATCTTTATACTTGCATTATGATAGTTCTTTTACTTACCAAGGAAGTAGAGTTGCTTTCCCTTGGCAATTGCTTATTCATACTCCATATGACTCATGTGTGCCTCATTTAGAGCCTTGTCTAGAACAAGAGCCTTTGATGGAACATGGAGATGGATCACCAAACATGTGCTACTTGTAGAACAACTTCTTTACTTCAAGCTAATTTGTTGTTATGTCTTGAAAGTATAAATGAATGTTGATTCTTCTAACCTAGCATCCTTTGAGTACCAATCCTAGAATTCATCATTGAATATCTATCTAGAGAGCCAATGAATCAATATGAGGCTTCAAGCTAAAGAACAAGAGAACACTCATCTTCCAAATGGTAAAACACTTGAACAAACAAGCAAGTTATCCCTATTGCCAATGAATCAACGTGAGGCAATATAGCATCACCATTGAGTTTAGTAAGTTAGCAATGAGGTAAAGTTAGCTAGCCATGTATTTTCTTATCCAAAGTTTTCCAACACTTTCTTTACTAGCTTTTCTTTCTTTGCAACACACTTCACCCAAGTTCTTTTGATTTCTTTTTCCATAATGCACAAATCCATCACTTCTTTTCATGTTGCTTCTTGCATTTGTGTAAATACATAGAAGACATTTCGTTTTTCATTTCTTCACTCCATACCGTAACGCTTCTATCGCTAGCTCTCCCGGAGAATCGACCCGGTATAGCCATTGCTATAGCGGAGATTGGAAAGGGTATATTGATCTTTGAATACATTTGTGGAGTAAACGAGCACCAAGGTTAACTCTAAACCTTTCTTCTTTAATTGAATACTTGTGTAATAACTCTACATTACTCTTTCCCAATCAATATGCTCCTTCCGAATAGATTGTTTCTATCACAAACGATCATTCTCATTTGGGCTGAAATTTGCCTTTGGTTTTGTGCGTTATGATCATCGGTCGTCTGACGGCTAAAACCAAATCTTCTTTCTGAAAAATCCTTTGCTTAACCTTCTTATTGAAGGCCTTTGAGATCCGCGCTTGATACAACTCAATGTGTTGTTGAGCTTGTAGCCGCTTCTCATCTAAGTCTTCGAGCTCTTAGAGCCGCAAGCGATCATTGTCCTCCTTTGTCATTTTGGTCATCAAGGCAACTCGTAATGACGGTATCTGGATTTCTAATGGTATGGGCTTTAGCCCTTATTTATAACCACAGAGTCTCTGGGTTTTAGGAAACCCCAGCTGGATTCGATCCCAACCAGAAAAGGAATCCGAATCCCAAAAGGAAAGAAGAAAACACGTCTGTTGGTCGACCGGCCAGTCGACCGACCCATGCCTCGGTCGACCGTGCGGTCGACCGGACCCAAACCGAGAGCAGCCTGCTTTCAGTTGGTCGACCGAGTGGTCGACCGTTCCATGCTACGGTGAACCAGGAGGTCGACCGGGCTAACCCTGTGCACGTTGTCCACACCGTCGACCGGGCAGTCGATCGGCCTTCTCCACCGGTCGACCGGGCGGTCGACCGGGAGCAAATCCTGGCCTGCTGCAATGCACTGTTTGCTCTCTTGTCTTCTGGTCTCTGTGCTATCTTCCTCTACCTCATCTATCTCCTCTCTCCCTATAATTCTCTACCTCGGTGAAGATTTTCCAAATCTGAGCCGATCTCCAACGAACTCCAGTCTATCACCTGGTGAAATCAATACACGTTCTCGGTGAAATCGACACACGATCTCGGCTTGCGCGCTCTGGACGAAATCGGCACACAATCTCAGCGAAATCGACACACGATCTCGGCTTGGAACCTTTAGCTCAGCTATCCAACTGGAATGCACCATACATGCATTCCCATCACTTCACCTTAGGAGAACTTCCATACATGCCGATCATTGAACGTGTCTCCTACTTAGCAACTATATGACCTCACGAAGAGCTCATCATGAGTCAACACTGACTCTCCAATTGACTGGCTCTCTCCAGTCTACTTGTCTTTAGCTGATGGTCCAACCAAGTCTGAGTAGAGCACACCGAACACCATCATCGGCTTCAACAAACTGGATGCACACCCCTCCATGCAAGTTCAAATATCTTCTCACCAGAAGATCAACTGTTCATCGAGATTACAATGCTTCACCTCTACATGAAGTCCCAATCAGCTTCTTGAGAACCCAAACAGCTTGATATAGGTTGCATCACCAAATTTGGCTGCGCCTTTACGGCTGCCTACGTACCTTGCCCAAAGGATCAAGCCAACCGTAGTTCATTATAATGAGCTCCATCAAGCTCAAGTACCTGTAACTGAATCTTCAGCAGTGAACCTATTTGGCTGAGTCATATGAACCTCCTCACTACTATCATGGAGAACAACGGCCTTCAACTTGAGCTTGTCGCGGTCACAAACTTGAGATTCATACTTCTTTACCTACGTGCGTGGTTTTACCTTGGTTGCTGCAAACAATTCGATATTCTCATCAATGTCTTCAACCTGTTTAGTATCAACCCTGGCTACATGATCTCCACCGGTGTCACATCCGGTGGAGTCTTTACTGATACCGAACCAACAGGAGATGGTGGAGTAGCATCAACCTCCACCCGCTGCGATACTTCCTTGGTCTCCGTCCTCTCTACCTGTTGAGAGACGGTAGACTTCAACACTGAAGTCTCATCAAACGTGACATGCCGACTCAACACGATCTTCTTGTTTTCGGGGTCCCATGACCTGTAGCCTTTCATATTTCTCTTGACACTCAAAATAACAAACTTCTTTGCTCGCGAATTCACCATACCATATTTGGCACTGAAGTAGATCGGACTTTCAAATTCCCGCAGCAAACCATGATCTTGAGCAGCTTTTTCAGACCAAATTTCCTATGGAGTTTTACCTCCTATCACAGTCGATCCATTTATGAGATGGCTAGCATACACAATCGCTTCAGCTCAAAACGATTTATCTAATCGTGCATTAGATAACAACCACCGAACCTTCTCCAGCAAGGAACGGTTTACTTCCTTAGCCAACCCATGTATACCTTCTGTGAAGTGAGTACCAATACAAGTATTCTGGCCAAATCGTAGGAATTGGTTCATGTCTCTTTCAACATTACCAATCTGTAGCTCCTTAATCTTCCTACCTGTCTACTTCTCCATTCTTCCTTTCCACTTCACCAACATATCTATGGCTTCACACCTTTGTCTCAAGGGATATATCCAACAATGCCTAGATAAACTATCAATAAAAGAGATAAAGTACCTGTTACCTCCAAGCAATGTAGTCTTAGCAGGTCCCCAAACGCTTACGTGAACACAATCAAGAAGACCTTCTGAGCGGTGAGTACTGGTGCTAAATTTCACCTTCTTCTTGTCCAGAACACTGTGTTCACCCTCCAAGTTGCAGGTAGTATCACCTTCCAATGATCCCTTCTTTGCAGGAGCTCGCAAAGTCTTTTCACCTCCATGTCCGACCTTCACCTGCCAGACCTTTGTGCAACCATCATCTGAAAAACTAGAAGTCTCCACCTGACCTGTAACCGTACTACCCTTCATGTAGTAGAGATTTTTCTGACGGACGCCCTTCATAACCACCATTGAGGCTTTGATCATCTTGAGAACACCATCTCGTATAGATACCATAAGGCCCAATGCTTCGAAAGTACCAACAGAGATAAGATTCCTCTTGAGTTGTGGTACATACCTCACCTCCTTCAATTCTTGTACTATCCCATCTTCCATCTTGATACAAACTATACCCATCCCTTTTATATTACACGGATGATCATCACTCATGACCGTGTAACATCCATCCAGCTTCTCAAAACTAGAAAACCAGGCCCTGTTCGGGAGCACATGATAGGTGACTACGGTATCTAAGATCCACTCAGCCTTATTTGAGTAATCAACAGTAGGAGTAGTAACAGAGAGAGAGAATACCGATGAGTCTGAATCCGATCTATCCACCTGTGCGAGATTTGCCTTGGTGTTTGACTTCATCTTCTTACCTTTAGCTTTCGGGCAATCAACTTTCCAGTTTCCTAACCCTTGCACAAGGCGCACTGATTCCTCTTCAGATCTCTAAAGCCTGATCTGGACTTTGATCTTCCCTGATCATCTCTTCCTTTCCTTTTAGAGCTCCTGCCTCTTACCGCCAATGCCTCTGCTATTGTGTTCCCCGAAGAAGACAGTCGGTCCTGTCTCCTTGCTTTATAACTCACAAGAGTAGCAGACACCTTACTGTAGTTAAGGAATTTTCTTCCATTGATCAATGTAAGAGTAAAGGTCTCATACTCTTCCCTACGAAGAGAATTCAATAGTATTACCGCCTTAACCTCTTCATTGGTCTCCAAATCCACATTAACTAGATCTGTAAGAAGCCTCGTATAGCGATTCAAGTGTTCATTGATGGAGCATCCTCTTTCCATCTAAAAACTATAAAGCTTACTCTTCAACTGCAACCGCGATTCTATGCTTTTCGTCAGATACTTCTTCTCCAAGATCTCCCACAGCTACCTTGTAGATGTCTCATGCAACACATGATACTTGATGTCTTGTGTCAGACAAGACTTGATCAAGCCACACGCCGTACGGTTCATCTTATCCCAATCTTCTTCCATTGTCGATGCGCGCTTCTTCTCCAACCGTAGAGTGTCTTCAAGGTTTGATGCCGTCAGCGCATCCATTACCTCACACCTCCACATACCGAAGTTGTTCATGACGTTGAACTTTACCACATCAATCCTTAGCGGATGTGGATTCATGGATGTACCTTCTCCAGCCATCTTCTCAACTAATTCCTCAAAGCAATGCGGAAACAAACGGAGTCAGATAAATAAACTGGATAAAGATAGGATCTTTACCTCCACGCGAAACCCTCGAAGAGTTTCTGAAGCAATCTACTCCTCCAAATTGATTCCTCGAGCAATTTACACGCTGTTTTGAGATTGACACACGATCCCACAAATAGTCCCAACGCTGCTCCGAGATCGACACACGATCTCTGCCAAACAGCAACTGATGCCCTTGAAATCAACACACGATCCCACGACTAACCTGGGATGCTCTGATACCAATTGTTGTGCGCAGGATAACAACCTCTCTGAGGAATCCACCAACCAGGTGAAAACTGATGCAGCCGGAGACGTACCCAACACGACAAGAACAGAGAACAATAGAGAAAAGAAATCAACATAGTATTTAACGAGTTCGGCAATGTGCCTACGTCCTTGGGGCAAGGGAGAGAGAGATTTTATTGATTCAACAATCAATACAAACTAATACAAGAGGAATTTTCAGGGATACTATACATGAGGGTTCTAGCCTTTATTTATAGCCACAGAGTCCCTGGGTTTTAGGAACCCTAACTGGATTCGATCCCAACCAGAAAAGGAAAGAAGAAACGTACCTGTCGGTCGACCGACCCATGCCTCGGTCGACCGTGCTGTAACACCCCGTTCCTAGAATACGTACTTAGATACGCATTCTGATTTTTCTATCATATTTATTTGATTTAATTTTGTATTTTTTCTTTTATGATTATTGGTGTGATTGTTTTGTATTAGATCCGGATTCGTGGACTCGGAGTCAGCCCTAGTCTGGACCGGGGGCCCGATCCTAGTGTATTACTCGAATTAGCATTTATGGCAATTTGATTGATCGATTTCAGTTTCAAATATCGTTTTCTAATATTTTAGAATTTTCATGATTTTTTGAAATTTTTCAGAATTTTTCTGCAAAATCTTCAAAACCGGTGTCGGTCGGCATAACTGTCTGATTCTCGATATTTTAGTTTTCAAATGGAGTTAAATTTTTATAAACAACTTTCACATAACTTCTTAAAATCTTATTTTCTAACTAAAGGCATTTTTTGAGATTTTTCAGAATTTATCGAAAATCCACTGGTGTTGGTGTCGACCTGTGCCGCTGGAATATTCTAAGATTTTTAATTTGAAATTTACATTAAATTTCTTAGATCTGATTTTATCGAGCATCTTAAAATAATATTTTCTATTTTTAATAATTTTTTGGAGCGATTCTGAAACAGTCAATTTTTACCTTATTTTAATAATATTATTCTTTCCTTCTCTTTCTCCATTTCTTTTTCCTTTCCTTCCCAAAGTCAACCCTGACACAGCCCATCCCCTATCACATCACCTATCAATCCCATCACCAATCCCATCACATTTTCCTTTTAAATAAACATCTCCCCCTCCCTTTCTAATCAATTCACTTTTTCTTTTTCTTTTTCTTTTTCTTTTTCTTTTTTCTTTTCTTTTTCCTTCTTCTTTTTCCTTCTACTGGTGCCTGATGACCACCCCCTGCCCCGGGGGGCTGCGCGCCGCCGGCGCGTCGCCGGCGGCTGAGCGCGGCCAGAGGGGGGCCTCATGGCCCCCTGTGCACGGCCGTGGAGGGGGCGGCAACCCCCCCTTCTCTCTTTTCTCCCTCTCTCTCTCTTTCTCCCTCTCTCTGTTAGCCACACCGGCGGCCAGGGCCGCCGCCGACCACCATTGGCCGGAGAAGGCAGGCCAGTCCCCCCTCTCCCTCCTATCTCTCTCAGATTTCTCTCTCCCTCCCCCTCTCTTTCTTCTCTCTCTCCCCCTCTCCTTTCCCCTCTCTTTTGGGGTGGCCGGCGGCCACCCCTGCCGCGCCGGCCACGGCGGCCGACGTGGCTCTCCTACGCCTCCCTGGCCGCAGCCAGGGAGCAGCAGGCCAGCCCAGGCCGCTGGCCTGGGCTCGGCCTGGGCAAGGGGGGCTGCGCCCCTTCCTCTCTCTCTCTCTCTTCTCTCTCTCATCTCTCTCTACCCTGCCCTTTTCCTCTCTCCTCTCTCTAATATTTCTCTCTCTACTCTCTCTCCTATTCTCATTTTCTCTCTCTAAAAATCTCTCTCTGGACTTCTCTCTAGAAATCCTTTTCTCTCTAGACTTCTCTCTCTAGAAATCCCTTTCTCTCTAGACTTTCTCTCTAGAAAACCCTCTTTCTCTCTAGACTCTCTCTAGACTTTCTCTCTCCTCTTCTCTTTGTCTCTCAAAAAAAATAATATATATATATGTGTGTGTGTGTGTGTGTGTGTATATTTTAATATAAGGATTGATGGTGTGCGCGTATTTCTGGTGTTCCGGAATTTCACGTCATTTTTCGGTGATTTAGGTGAGTACATTTCTTGCTTTATTACCATCATTTCATGTTTAATAATTATTATCTTGCTTTTAATACATGATGTCTCTTTATGCAAGTTAGTATATGTTATATAAATAATTATCATGTTTTATAAATAGCTACCGGCCTTTATTATACCTTTTCAAACCGGTATTATACCGTGTATGCCTATATCTGCTCCCAATTTACCCGGCTTTGCATAGCTAATTAAAAGATAAATTTATTAGTATAAAAATGGTAGTGAAGAGTTTGATTTGCTTATGTCGTTCTCCTGTACCATGTGATGTGACCGGTTGATACCTGATATTTGATGTTGGGACTCTCACCGACATATTAGTTACCTGACTCTGACATATATACACCTGATACTTGGCCTGCTATATTTGACACATGATACCCGACACCGGTACTTGCCATGCTTATCACTTGATATCGACACCGGGTACTTGCCATGCTATACTTATTATTTGATATCTGACCACGTTACTTGCCATGTTTATCACTTGATATCTGACACCGTTAATTGCCATGCTTATTACTTAATATCTGACACCGATACTTGCCATGCTATACTTATCGCCTGATACCTGACACCTGATATCGTGGTACATGTATTATAATGCATATTCATGACTATTACTTTTACGGGGACTTGGCATGATTATTATACTGTTACCAGATATTTAGTACTCTTGAACTCCTGTACTCCTGAACTCATGTATTCCTGAACCACTGAAAAAGGGCGACTCTTGATATTATACTCCTGATATTATACCCCTGTTAATTCCCTTAGTTGGATAATTATGGTTATACTATATACACTTGTGGACATTATCTTTGGGCAATATATATAATAAAATACTCAACTTACACTGGGTGGGAAAAACTGATGGAAACCGTATGATGTCATATTTATAATGGTGATATTTCTGAAGTGTCGTGTGGGGTGCGTAATGATAAGTCCCCGGAAGCAGTAGACTGAATCTGAAGTGTCGTGTGGGGCGCGTAATGATAAGTCCCCGGAAGCAGTAGCCTGTACTCTTGAGCTAGTCCTGGGCAGAGACGGGACCCACTATAAATATGAGCCATCAGATTTATCAGTTTCTAAATAATAACTCGTCTTATTCATAAGTGGATGTTTGTATGCCGGTAACACATACAAAAGCATATGAATCGGATGAATAACATAAAACAACCAAACAGTAATAAGGTTAGGAACGTGTGATATTTGGTGTCTCCTTTGTTCGGGTCATGGTACTCACATATCTGACCCGGGTAAGTTGTACAGAGTGTGAACTCTAGTATGGACTATCGGTGATGTGAGGCGCTGGTAGGGAGGTGATTGAAATATCAAATGGTACTAATTATTATTATTGGATAACTTAAAATACAACACACCTTTATATTCTCTAGTTATAATCTTATGCCCTGAGTTGACACTTTACTTTATGGACACATGATGATTACTCTAAACACACTATAGTTCTATTATTCTTAGGACAACTCAAGTTGTATAAACTCAAACGATGGCGACATGAGATATGTGGTATATAGATGAGGGTTTCCTTGTTTGGATTATTCCCTTGATGTATCTGTCCCGTGAATCCATAATCTGAGCTTGTACAACTAGTTTTGTCCATACCTGTATTTATCGCATGTTTAATTTATTTACTGCATGTTTATATGTACCTATACTCTTCATACTGCCTTCCATGCATGTTTTCAGTTTCAGATTCATCGATATATATATGATTTACTGTCGTTCATTTAAATTCTCTTATGTCGTCTGTTATTACTTGTACCTGCATACTTGGATCACATCACTTGATCATGTACACGTATACCTGTTATGCACGCCATCTGACTTCATTATATGTACTCGCAGGGTTGCGTCTGACAACCCTAGATTCTCATGTCCAGATCCTGGAGTTTAGACCGTGGCGGCTTTATTGTAGCTGATCAGAGTGGCGCAGCAGAAGCGTGGATTGGCAGTTGCCTTTTTGGACTCTCCTTCTTTCAGCCCCTCCTTGATCGGCTCGCGAGATTCTCATCTTACTACTCGTGAGTACTTTCCCGTATTTCATAGTGTACATCCAGCTTTGTGCTTCTTAGTGATCATATATTCTTGAGATATTATATCATGCCTTATGATAACTGTGTACTAGTGTTATTATTGCTGGACTGTGTGTTACCACTGTGCTTCCGTACTCTGATTCTTACTTGTACTGATGCTTAGCGTATATACGTGTGGGTATTTCTAGCCTGTGTATATACGTCGCAGTAACGTCCCGTACCTGCGGGATCGGGGCGTTACAGGATGGTAGCAGAGCCTAGGCTCTCACATCCTCAATACAACCAGTCGGCAAATTAATGGTAAAGAAATTTGCAACTGGAATGCATGAGTCGTGGTTATACAATCCAATTACAAGTACAAAGTTATCTATTCCCTCTTGATCGTCCTTTCCTTGATTCTTGAAATCTCTTCCATCCTTTTTCTATTTCCAATTCCTGTCATCCTTATACCAACTCAAGATATGGATAAACTGGTAGGGTAACAACAAGACAAATGAGGTTCGCAATCATTATGTTCTGGTATCCTTTGACTCTGATGCATCGCCTTGTCCTACATTGGATAGTTTCAGACTCGCATTATATTCTTGTACTTATAGATACATCATGAGAAACCAGTACAGCAAGTGGAGTAGTCATCACTTATATAATCAGACAGACCGTATCATTACCTGAAGAGTGTCGGTATGAAACGATATTCCAGATTCAGGGCTTCTGCCAAACAGTGTTATGAAGACAACATTCGGGACTCATTTCGGTTATTGTGATTCTTGATTGTGTTCTCAGAGCCACCAACTTCTGGCAGCTTTATTGATTTGGTGGACTACGGACCCCGCTAGCCCCTCCAAGCGAGGGTTGTGTTCTGGTCACCCGTGGACCTAACCAGGTGTTGGCTTCGCTACACCCTGGTGCTTAGCATTTAGCGTTGTGTTATGCGTTGGTTTCGCTGCGTGAGCTCCGCCAAGTGCGAGCCTCGCAGAGCGTTAGCTCCGCTGCACCCTAATGCTTAACGCCTGAGATGTGTTAGCGATGGCCTCACCTAGGCTTGGTTCCGTCCGTGGCTAGTCCTTTTAGTGCTTAGCACTCTAGCCCGTTCCTTCTTCCACCTAGCGTGTTTTCATGGATCCGCTGGATAGGATTTTCTCACTGTATTTGAGCTATAGCCATGATCCTTATGAACGATCCACTTGGCCAATCTTGCAGGGCCCAGATATCTTCTACATGTCTCATCTATAGTCGGGTTATCATTCAGAAGTCAGTCTTCAGAATTCTCCATAGTTATTCTATATTATTGGCTGTCTTTCGGAGATTGCAACGCCCAGCATTCAGAAATCCTTGATTGTCGGCCTTCTTTATTTATGCTTAGTATTATCGGGGTTCTCTTTATCTCAGTATTCTGGTTTATTATTAGAGAGATAGTATATATGCAGCATCAGTAATTCTACTACAGACTTTTTGTTAAAGACAGCTTCATGCCATGTGGGGCTTTATATAATATTATGGATTTTAGCACTATGGATTTCTATGGGTTTCATTAGCTTAACTTCACAATTGGAAAGGAGTATTATTGATTATCTCACCAAGTCAGCTCACCTAATATTATTCAGAATGGGTCAGTCTTCTGAAGTTCTGACAGTATTCTTTTATCAGCAGACACCATGTCAGTATTATTATGGCACCATCAGAGAATATATACGGCAGAAGTGCAGAGGTGTCTCAGTCCTGAGTTTACTGTTCAGTCGATTGTGAGAACTGCCCTCAATTACTCATATCTTGATTGGTATAACTCGTCATTCCTATTCCTTCTGTGTTCATCTTCCCCTTATCGAAATTCGAGGACGAAATTTTTGTAAGGTGGATGGAATGCAACACCCTGTTCCTAAAATACGTATTTAGATACATATTCTGATTTTTCTATCATATTTATTTGATTTAATTTTGTATTTATTTTTATTTTATGATTATTGGTGTGATTGTTTTGTATTAGATCCGGATTCGTGGACTCGGAGTCAGCCCTAATCTGGACCGGGGCCCGATCCTAGTGTATTGCTCAAATTAGCATTTCTGGTAATCCGATTTGACCAATTTCAGTTTCAAATATCATTTTCTAATATTTTAAATTTTTCATAATTTTCTGAAATTTTTCAGAATTTTTCTTCAAAATCTTCAAAACTGGTGTGTCGGTCGGCATCACAGTCTGATTCCCAAATTTTTACTTTTCAAATGGAGTTAAATTTTTAGAAATGACTTTTACATTACTTCTTAAAATCTTATTTTCTAACTAAAATATTTTTTGAGATTTTTCAGAGTTTATCGAAAATCCACCGGTTTGGTGTCGACCAGTACCACTGAAAGATTTTAGGATATTTAATTTGAAATTTACATTGAATTTCTTGGATCAGATTTCACCGCGCATCCTAAAATAATATTTTCTATTTTTGAAATTTTTTGAAGCGATTCTAAAACATTCAATTTTTACCCTATTTTAATAATATTCTTCTTTCCTTCTCTTTATCCATTTCTTTTTCCTTTCCTTCCTAAAGTCAACCCCTGACACAGCTCATGTCCCATCACATCACCTGTCAATCTCATCACCAATCTCATCACATTTCCCTTTTAAATAAACATCTCCCACTCCCTTTCTAATCACTACCTTTGTCTTTTTCTTTTTCTCTTTCTTTTTCTTTTTTCTTTTCTTTTTCCTTCTTCTCTTTCCTTCTGCTGGCGCCCGACGACCAGCCCCTGCCCCGGGGGAGGGCTGCGCGTCGCCGGCACATCGCCGGCGGCTGAGCGCGGCCAGAGGGGGCCTCCTGGCCCCCTGTGCACGTGCGTGGAGGGGGCGGCAACCCCCTCCCTTCTCTCTTTTCTCCCTCTCTCTCTTTCTCCCTCTCTCTGTTGGCCACGCCGGCGGCCAGGGCCGCCGCCGGCCACCACTGGCCAGAGAGGGCAGGCCAGTCCCCCCCTCTCCCTCCTCTCTCTCTCAGATTTCTCTCTCCCTCCCCCTCTATTTCTTCTCTCTCTACCTCTCATTTCCCCATCTCTTTTGGGGTAGCCGGCGGCCACCCCTGCCTGCGCCGCCACGGTGGCCGGCGCGGCTCTCCTGCGCCTCCCTGGCCGCAGCCAGGGAGCAGCAGGCCAACCCAGGTCGCTGGCCTAGGCTGGGCGTGGGTAAGGGGGCTACGCCCCTTCTTCTCTCTCTTCTCTCTCTCATCTCTCTCTATCCTACCCTTTCCCTCTCTCCTCTCGCTAATATTTCTCTCTCTACTCTCTCTCCTATTCTCATTTTCTCTCTCTAAAAATCTCTCCCTAGACTTTCTCTCTA